>VYZV01035312.1:7571-36096 GCA_013401275.1 Pandion haliaetus | reverse complement strand
ATCTCCCATGGTCCTTAGCAGTGTAACACTGAAAATGACCAAAGTGACCTTTTAAAGATTTATATTTATCTATTGCCATTTATAAAGGAAAAGTCCTATTTGCAACCAGTTTACACAACCGTTGAAGGTACATGTTTCTTTTGATTCCACTCTTCTTTGTAAATACATTTTTATTTGTATTCAGGATGCATAATCATATAATCATACAACAGAGAAATATTTTAGCAAGATGTTTACAGCAAATTGTGACTGAAGAACTAATAAGATGAGAACAGTTTATAAGGAGGGTAGGATAAAGTACAATATCAGTTTGTATAACTCTGGGCTGTATAAGAACACAGTTAAGAATTTTGCCTAATTTTGAAATGAGAAGATAACAATGAACCATTTCTGAACAGCGCATTAACGATTCGTAACTGGTTATGAAGTAAAAGGCAATGTATGGGTTACATATCTAGGAGCAGCATTTTCAGGTGGAAGTTGTAGAGGTCGGAAAGACTATTTTTTTTCAAAGGATTGCTAGCAGTTAAGTTTAGTCTTATGTTTTATTTTCTATTTTGTAGGTTTTTTTAAAGGCCTGATAAATTTTATGAGAAAATTGCTTCTGAATCTCACTTTCGGCTTACTTCCAGAAGTACAGATGTGGTCAAAGGTTTCAGGATGACCAATAACTTGAAAGACCAGTTGAGCACATTAGTCTCTTTCAGTCAATGAGGATCAAACTTACAAAGTTAACTTTTTTCACCAGGCTATCTCAAAGCTGATTCTATTTACAGTTCACTCCTGAATTCTGTTCCTCTCTGACCAATATTCCTCAGAATTCTACAATTCAATTTATGAGACTCAGAACTAAAGTCATCAATTATTCTTCCCAAGCAAATAAAAGAAAGGATAAGCCTAGGAGCACCTTGAAAAATGCCTGTAATTTTCAATGACATGATCACTTTGACTTTTTTTTTATTAGGTAGTGTGCAAAAATGTTTTCCTGAGAACCAGAAATTTTCCTCTTTCTGTGAAGCAAGTAAGTTCTCAGATGTACAGTGATGGCCAATTTGTGTTTCACTTCTTATGTTCTAAGGGAATAAATTTAAGATGACTTTACTTTGTTTTTATTAAAGTCTTTCTGTACACATATAGTTCCAGTCCACTGACTGATGGAAAGTGGCACAGTTCTACAGTCTTCACCAATTCTATGTTGATTTACTTATGCTGAAGTTTGGTCAGCAATATACATGCTCATAAACAGCTTTGCCTTTTTTTTGCAGCTTGTTTTTGCCATTCAGGCCAATGACACATAACTATGGGATAATGTTTGTCATCACCTATTTGTGATGCCAAAACAAAAAGACTCATAATATATTTTTCTTGTCTGCTTCATTTTGATTTTATTGATTTGTGAAATAGTTGAGAAAACTGAATTCAAATAAAAATCATTAGGTTTCTGAAGGGAGAAGAAAAAACTGTTCATACCTCTGGTTCCTTTTCAAACCTCAGAACAGGCTGATTAAGCCTTTTCAGTCAATACTCTTTTTTTTCCTCCATTTCAGCATGAAAGCTCCTGTTTCTTGGAGTTCTAGACTGGAGCGCAAGTTTTAGGTTTCAGGTTTGACTGTTCTAAATTAATTAAACAAATGCATGGAAGATAAATCCATCTGTGTGTTGTCAAACACAATTACCCATGTGTACTATTAGGCTCAGGGAGTCCCTGACTAAAACTGATATAATAATTACTAGCTCGAAAATAAGTAACCGTAAGAATTTCACTCTATATATGCTGTTATTTTTCCTACACTTCTCTTAAGCATCCATTGACAGACACCAAATTTTTGGCTAATTTAATCTTTTGTCTGAGCTAAATACCCTGTGCTTCAGAACAGAGAAAAGAGCATTGCAGTCTCCTCTGACCCCAGGCTGGAAACTAACCCAAGAGCACTGCTCAGAAGTCTCAGAATCAGGGAAATAAACAAAGAGAAGCAATATTAAGTCTATCCTTGCCTTCAAGACAACTTCATACACATCTGCGTCATTTCTGAAAAATATTCATCTAATCTACTCCCCACAAATTTTCACTTGCTAAAGCTTCTTAGCCATTGCAAACTTTATTATAGTACTTCCAAGTGCTTCAGACTCTTTTTTTTTCCCCAAGTGTCTAACCTGAATCTTCCTTTTGGCAATTTAAGGCCACTATTTCCTGGCCTGTTCAGCAGGGACAGGAGAGTGGATTATTCAACTTTGGCAGAAGGTAGTATATATTTGAAGACTGTTACTGTGTCTCCCCCTAAATTTTCTTTTTTGTAAGCTTAATAACCCTAGTGTGTTCTCTCCTTCTCCAAAAGTCATAACTTTCAGATGTTTGATCAATCTTTTTGCTGTCCAAATGGTCCACTTCATTCTTGAATTGTGGTGCCCAAAATGAACACAGTACATCACCTAAGGCATCACCCATACTGAAAACAGTAATTACTGTATGTGTCTTGCAGTCTGTATGCCTGTTTATACATCCCAGTATGATGCTTTTTCACAACAGCATGACATTGTCGACTGTAATGCATTTGTCCTCCACAGAGATTTACTATTTGATAAATTACATAATAAGATGTGTATACATACATATATTTGGGACTGGAGTTTCCAGAGGGTCTTTTAATTTTTCAGTAGAAAACATATAGTGTATAGTTTATTGACTTATCAAAGGCAAGTTAAAGTTTTATTGACTCCTGCACAGCAACATTATTATTCTAATTATGCAGATTTGGTGATAGTCTTGTGTATTTTCCTCTAATTCATTCCACACATTTTATTTTGTAAACATGCTTTAACTCTTCTTGTAGGAGTAAAACAATTTATGCAGCCTGAAAACAGTATATATACACACATAATGGAAAACAAAATCAAGAAGTCTTCTAAATTCAAGTCATATAATTTTCAGAAAAATAGGAGCTTCCTTTCTTTCTCTGGTTTCTCCAGATTGCACTCGACTCCCATCCAGTTCACCCAGAACAGAGAAGCAGCCTAACAGCCACACCTTCACACACAGCAAATGAAAGAAAATACACTTTCAGGACCCTGTACAGCTTAGGCTCCACCTGCATCGTCAGTCCTGCTTCTCTGAATATACCTTTCTCTTGCAGACCTAAGTGAGAAGATTTTTGTCCTCAGCTGAGACATTCAGGATAACTAAGGGTTTCACAGTGCAGCTGCTTAAACCTCAGTTTATAGAATCATAGAATCATTTAGGTTGGAAAAGACCTTTCAGATCCTTAAGTCCAACCATCAACCATGCCCACTAAACCATGTCCTGAAGTGCCTTGTCCACGTGCTTTTTGAATACCTGCAGGGATGGTGACTCCACCACTTCCCTGAGCAGCCTGTCCCCATGCCTAACAACCCTTTCAGTAAAGAAATTTTTCCTAATATCCAGTCTAAACATCCCCTGCCGCAACTTGAGGCCAGTTCCTTTCACCTTTCTTTCCTGAAGTAGTGGGTGTTAAGTGGTGTAATCACCTTTATCTCTCACAGGGATCACTGGGGCTCAGTCCACTGTCTCTCTCTGATGCAGCAAACTATCCTGGTCAGTAATTACTTCAACATATATTTATATGTTGAAGAACGTACTTTTCTTTTAGAAACATATGAAGAATTGCTGGAAATCTCCTGAGTACCTTCACCAGATATTATTTCTCCTGCAAATTATACAGATGACCAGTTTAAAGGGAAGTATGATTTCAGTGGTAACCTTTACCTCTGTCCAGGATGGATAGCACTTCATCAGTGTGGACTCTTTAAGTTTTTGTGTTTGAATGGAACACAACTAAGAGCGATACCCAAGATCAAACTGTAGAGAAAACATACCGGGTTTAGCATATTTTGTCTCTTCCTCCCTTTTCCACACTGTGTTTGTTCTCTCTACTTCCAAGTAGTGAAAAGGTAGGTTCTTCATTTAAATCACTCTCATTAATCTACAGCTTTTCTTAGATCCTATGTGTATTAATCCATCTTAGTATTAGGTCTCTCATTCTCCCAGCTGCAAAAGGTCACACAAAGCAAGGAAAAGGTGAGTGAGTCTGCCTGCCAAAGTTTTTCCTCCTGGAAAGAAAGGCTCTGGTCTGCAGAGATCACTGAAGTAATGCAGTACCTCAGCCCTGACTGCTAATGGGTTGAAGGGCATAGTGCTTAATTGCTTTCTTGTTTTATTCTGACAACACTGTATGTTTTGCCAAAAATTGGCATGTGTAGGTGCTGGGTAATTACTCAGTGTTTCACTGCTTTTCAGAGAAAAATAAACCAATAAAATATGTAAAGATATTTCAGAAGCATGTAATTGTTAAATGAAAACTTGTATTTTCTAGTTCTGATAACCATGGGATGGTGACATGGGGACATTCACATAGTGCTGTTCACACGAGTTCTTATTTAACTAGTTACTGCTACATGGACAGGTCTGCTCACCATCTTCCGTTCAGCCATTAGTATACTTCTGACTAAAGATATGACTGAAGATAAATATGACTAGCATAATCTTTAAAAGCTTTCTTTTAAAGACTGTTTGATGGTCAATTGCTGCAGGATTGCCAGGGCTCATACCTGAGTTTTTGGGGATGAACATGAGTTCTTAGCTCATTTAGGAACAGGCTGGGGAGCCTCATTTGACAGGGAGTTAGAGGACTCCAGTTCTAGAAACAAAGCATTTTCCATCTCCAGGACAACAGAAAACCTTTTTCAAGGGACTGCCTGGGAGGGGGGACACAGTGATGCTAGTCCATACATCAGTGCAACCTCTCATTTATTTTTATTGATATTCATGTCATACTTAGGACGATGTATCAAGAGCTCTAATCTATATTCAGTGCTGCAGAATTGTTAGCCCCAAGATGTCATCTACTTCTCATTTTTTGTTTTCCTTTGTTTCATTGTAACAATCAAGTTTAGAATAATGGAAGAGGTTAAGCAGATGTTCAAGTAAGACTGAAACATTTGTTTGCTGACTATTACAAGCTGATGGTGCAATATAAATAACAAATAATGCAGCCAAGAATCACAACAGCATGTCCCCAGGGAACAAATAATGGTATTTAAGCCCTATTACAGAAAATACTTGAACACACACATACTTTTCTAAAATTCATGTTTAATCTATTAAATCAAGAGAGTCTTCAGCATGGTAAGTGTCTTGCCATGTGGAGAGCCCAGGAAATGGGGAAGCGGAGACGGTTTGTGACGCCACAGGTAGACCTGGCATCTGCAAGGAGACGAGAGGCTCTGTGGAATGGTGCTCCTGCTCCTTGGGTCTGCCCTCTGCAGGCATCCGGAGGAGGAGGAGGAGGGTAAGGAGCAGTCACTACTCTGTACCCGGGCTCCCGCTGCATCCGCCCCCCCCCCCCGCCCCGCGTGGTTTGGGGGAAGGGACAGGAGAAGGAGGGGCAGAGCAGTGGTATGAGTTCTGGTTACAATCTCAGCATCGGTGTCAGCATATTTTTTCTTTTGGCAATTAACATGTCTCCAAATTCCATTTTAATAAAATTATTAAGTTAATTAATTTTCATTGAGTCACTGGACACTGGGCATATCCCTGTTAGCATAAATAAAGACTAATCAACCAAGAAAACATACTTTTAAACCACATGGCTTGTAAATGCAATAAATTTTTAATGTGAAGATGAAAGAACTGTACATAATGCTGACAATTCATTCTCTGGACCTTCTTTACTCCCTGCTTTAATAGTGATCTAAACCTCACTTTAAATCTATGCCTGGAAGTATAGGCAGCTGATGTTTTTGAAGGCTGCTATTCCTATCCTTCTGAATGAATGTTACTAATTTAGTTATTCCTCAAAAGTAACAACTAGTATAGTTCTCTGCTTCATTCTTCATTGAAATCCCATTTAGCTCTGCTCTACAGAGGTCTGACTTTTTTTTCTATTGATTGGTAAATTAAATGAAAAATTCTTCATTTCATAACACAGTATGGAAAGTATTAGTGGGAATTATAGACAGCATTTTATCATAGTTATTTACTTTTCTGTCTTCTATTATTTAGTGCTTATATGGAGATTTGCCATTTTATTTTACTCTTCTTGTCAGATTTCAGAGAGTGATCTGTGTATCACAGTAAAAAACGCACACCCCGGTGCCAATATTCTGTGGGATGGTAAGTAACTCTGGGAACACTTTAAACTCTAAGTGGAAAAAGAATAGGAATTGTTTTCAATGGTCTGAATAGTATTTGTTACATCACAGGTAAGCGACCTGTATGATCAATACAATATCAATAACAGCAGAGGAAAATGTGTCCTCTGCGCCTGCAATATGAAGCCCGTTCTCATATGAATTCCCTCTTTCTTCAAAGCTCAGAAAGCTCCAAATCAGCATTTTGAGTCAGGGTCATTGATGCCATCTTTGTTTCCAAAGTAGAGACATATTCTAGGTTATTCTCACACAGAGTGATAGTAAAATATTTTTTTTATGTAGGCACATTTTATTTATTTAGATGAACATGGATGCTTGTCAGTTTAATTTATCAATTAATATGGCTAACTGCTTACTATTTTAGCAAGTAAAAAGCACAAAATTAGTTGCTCACAATGACATAGTGCAATCATTGCAACAGAATTGGTGCTAGACTTACACTTCTGGCTTTTTATTTAGTTGGTGAATAGTTGTTCACCATAAGATTTAATGTTAGTATTTGTCTAGGCACTGCAGTAATCATTCACCTCTTCTAACTCTAGCTATGTAAGCAGTATACAGCTTATATTATCTCCTACATTTTCTTTTTAGTGAATGGACAAAGACACATATGTCTAAATACATCTTTCCATTTTAAGGATTTGTTTAATGTGAGTAGGTTAAGCCTATGGATGCACTTCTCCTACCCTGTGTGTCTTTGTCATCCCATAAGAAGGTCTATTGTATCAGATCTGGCATTAAAAACTTTTCAGTCATTCCCTAGAAGCCCAGCAGTGATATGCAATCAGCAAAAGATTTTAATAACATGACAAGTTCCCCATAATGAGCAGATCTAGACCACAAAAGCAAGGCCCTTTTCCACTTAAGGCAAAACTGTGAATTCAAAGAGGCAATGTCAGAGACATTATTAATAAAAATACTTTATACAAGACATGGGATAAGATAGAAAGCATGAGATGTAATGGGATTTATCCTTCAATATCTGGATTAATTAAAAGTGATTTGAGATTGTGGAAGACAGATGGGCTTTGCTAATAATAGCAGTGGTGGTAACTCTGGACCTGATTTTTGCTGCATAAGAATTGATTTTTTTAAAAATATTTAATTCTATTCTTGAAAATTGGGTTGGAAATGATTTATATTACAATGTAAGATTCAGAGTTAATAAACCTGAAGAGGTATAGCCTGGTTTTCTGAATTTCTTCCACCAGACATGGATAATTTGTCTTATGAAATGTTCAAGCATTTAAATGACAAGTGTTTGAAGGTAATTGTTAAATTGTTTAATTTCACTTTGGAATAAATGTTGGATCTCAGCCTTTTGGAGAAATACAAAAGAGAATATGTATCTACTGCTACTCCTTTGGTTCTTCCCGTATTTTTTATCTGTCAAACTAACTATTCTACTTGGACGAGGTAATCATAGAAATTCATTGAATCGTTGTTTCTGATCATGAATTATCTGCAATGACTTTGATTTCCATAAACAAGCACCTTCAAGCAGAATGAAAACTTTTTGCAAACACAAAGCAGCAGGCAGCTCAAACTTGTGATCTTTTAAATGCTATTTGGTTCTTATATGGCTTGCAGGCGACTTAGGCCTTATGTTGCTTCTTTCATTCTGTGACTTGATTTTTGATAATTTATTCTTCTTCTTTTCTGGAGCCAAATCCTTTCCTGCTATTTTTGTGTCACCTGGAGGACTGAGAATTTATAAGCAGGTGAAGGTTAGCCAGGAAAAATTCACATGACTATAACAAAATTCTGGCAAAATCTTCCCTAAATGAGTGTTCACAGGAGTTTTGTTTTGTGTTGAAAAAATAACATTTCAAGACAATAAGAGTATTTTTGTTTGATGGCTGTTCTGTTGCCAATGTGACATGAATGGATTGCACCAGCATATTTTCCAGTAGAAAGTTATGTTTTATCATAAAATGCACCAAGAACACAGTTCCTTTGATGTCTCTCTGGTCTGTCTCTCCTGAATATGCTGTTGTGGGCAGCATACAAAACTATAAAAAATGAACTCAACTTTGATCATAAATCAGTCTCTCCAAAAGAAATCAGGATTCTGGAATAGGTAGAAGGAAATTATATCACCATCTATACTGTATTAATTTTAAGTAAAACCATAAAGCTTATTTTTCCCTTTCTACTAACTTGATGTTTTTCAAAATTACCAGATTCTCTTAAAGACACTTAATTTCTGTCGTGGTTTAACCCCAGCCAGCAACTAAGCACCACGCAGCCACTTGCTTACTTCCCCCCTGTCACCCAGTGGGATGGGGGAGAAAATCAGGAAAAGTAGTAAAACTCATGGGTTGAGAGAAACTAATAATGATAATGATAACACTAATGAAATGACAGTAGTAATAATAAAAGGATTGGAATATACAAATGATGCACAGTGCAATTGCTCACCATCTGCCGACTGATGCCCTGTAGTCCCCGAGCAGCCATCGCCCCCCACTCCACTCCCCCCAATTTATATATGTCACATGGTATGGAATACCCCATTGGCCACTTTGGGTCAGCTGTCCTGGCTGTGTTCCCTCCCAGCTTCTTGTGCCCCTCCAGCCTTCTTGCTGGCTGGGCATCAGAAGTCGAAAATCCTTGACTTTAGTCTAGACATGCCTTAGCAACAACCAAAAACATCAGGGTGTTATCAACATTCTTCTCATACCAAACTCAAAAACACAGCACTATACCAGCTGCTAGGAAGACAATTAACTCTATCCCAGCTGAAACCAGGACAATTTCTCATTAATATTTTTAAAAAGCTAACCCAACTGAATGTAAATTCATGCTGTAGACTTCTTAATCTTTCAGTTTGAATAGATTGAAAAATAAGTCTGACCCCTCTTGATTTGAGACAAACTAGCTAACCTGTTGGTAGATAAATTACTGATAAAAAAAATGTTCACAGCTGAAAGTGATGCTAAGTATTATATTAACCAATGAGAAAGCTTAATCTTGCATTAAAGCTATAAACAGTAGCTTGGAATAAAGAAAAGGAGTTTATTAGAATCCAACATAGGTACTTCCCTTTATCAGTAGGCACTGTTGGTAGATGCAAGGAAGAGCCATCTATACCAGACAAATACACGATGTTAGTGGTACGGCCTGCCAAGCATCCTCTGTGACATAAAAAGAGGGAAGTGGAGCACTGGACTTGGCCCAAAGACAGTGAAATACGTTACCCCAACATTGTCTATGGTCTCCAAACTTTGGTCCAAAATCAGGTCTGAAACTCAATCCCTGGTTACGATAGATCATTGTATGCAACCTTCCATAAAACTTCACTTGCAGAGTTGCCATCCAGAACCACGAGAATATTTGCTGTTTCTCCTTCTGCCAAGGTTTCTCCAAGATTAGCTCCTTTGCATGTTGTCCACTATGCCACTGAGGTTGGATTTCCTATTTCTTACTGCAACACTCTTTGTACATCACTTACTTTCTGTATCACATGCTAAATGTTTTAATATCATGGTGATATATACTTGGCAAGAAGATGGCAAGGGGGAGGGGAGTAACACATCCTTCCTTTTCACATTTATTATTGGTGCTTCATCCAGAACACATTTAATGAGGCTCCAGATGAAATATGTGAGTCTCATCCCTTCAAGCACAATTTGCAAGCACAGAAATATAAAGGAATAGATCACATAGTACTGGTTGTTAAAGCCTGTATAATGGCTTGTGTTTTTAATAAACAAATACGTGTGAGTATAAATTATGTTTCTTACAGTATGATATTCTGATCATTCAAGCATAACAAGAGAAACTGGTTATGCAGACATTATTACAATGCGGAGAAACAATTTGTATGCATTGACTGTATTTACAGTACTATCCTTAACTTTTGTGTCCACAAAACCAATATTGCATGTATTACTGCTCACAGAAGAAGTGTATGTCTTGTAATGTATTATTTAACGTTATGTGTTAAGGAAAACCAGAGGTCAGGATGCAAATTGGTGATTTTACAACATCTTTAAATAAGAATTGTTTGAATGTGTATAGATTTAAGGCTTGAGTGCACGTGGCATTTAAGGGGCACTACTTAATCCTGGGTTGCCCAGTATTTCCAGGGTTTGCACAATCAGCATCTATGCACTGGGTCACTGTCTGCCTTTTCAAATATTTTATTCAGTTTTAATGAAGCATCCCAGGCATAAGGAGTAAAATTTGTAACCGCCACGGAACAGGCTTATTTCCTGCCCACACTGGGATACCTGGCATGATGTCTGAAGCAAGGATGAGGCCCTAAGAGGTTTAGAGCACTTTTGACTCACATCGCAACGTGTCCTCAGATTCAAATAAGTTTTCAGCCCTATTGCTCACCATACTGACCTCCCTGTTTAACTTGTATTCAGAAGCAGAGGTACTGAGCAAAGCTCTGCCAGTCCAGTCACGGCAGGAATCAATCACTGTAGGATTCCCACGGGGAGGCCTGGATTCACTTTGCCTCCCCACCGAGAGCTCTGCCAGTCTGGGGGGTAATTCTACCCCCTGGGGATGTTTAGAATTGCTGTCTCTGGAGGCTTCTATACCTAGACTGGACTAAAATATAAGAAAATATTTTGTGGAAACTATACCAGAAAGACGGAAAGGATGAGCTAAGCAGGCTTTTCCCTATGTGAACCTCTAAAATTGCTTGCAGATTCCAATAATATACATTCAGGTTTTTGAGGTTCAGAAAGGAAACAGGCTTCTCAAATCTTCCTAGTCCTAACGGTCTAAATCATTCTGACTACATTTCTCAGAATTGCGCATGTCCACAGAAGTCTTCCTACCTGAAAACAGTTTTTTCCTACAGTCAGGGGAAAAAAAAGCAAGCGGACAAATTAAAATTATGTATTTTTCAATGAAATATTTTACAAATAATTTTAAGTAATTTTAAAACTTAGCTTTATATTTGTCATGGCTTAACCCCAGCCAGCAACTAAGCACCAGGCAGCCACTCACTTACTTCACCCCACGCCCAGTGGGATGGGGGAGAAAATCGGGAAAAGAACTAAAACTTGTGGGTTGAGTTAAAAACGGTTTAATAGAACAGAAAAAGAAGAAACTAATAATGATAATAATAACACTAATGAAATAACAACAGTAATAAAAAAAGGGTTGGAATATACAAGTGATGCACAACGCAATTGCTCACCACCCACCGACCGACGCACCCGGAATTCCCCGAGCTGTGATGCCCCCGCCCCAGTTCCTAAAATGTCATATGGTATGGAATACCCTGTTGGCCACTTTGGGTCAGCTGCCCTGACTGTGTTCCCTCCCAACTTCTTGTGCCCCTCCAGCCTTCTTGCTGGCTGGGCATCGGAAGATGAAAAATCCTTGACTTCTGACTAAACATTACTTAGCAACAACTGAAAACATCAGTGCGTTATCAACATTCTTCTCATACCTAGCTCAAAAACATAGCACTGTACCAGCTACTAAGAAGAAAATTAAGTCTATCCCAGCTGAAACCAGGACAATATTACAAAATGTAAAAGACCTGAATAAAAACAGATATATAAAAGAGCAATATTTTGGAACAACAGAAGTAAATATGTTCCAGTGATGTGAAAACAGACCTCTTTAAGACTAAAATGCAATTCAAACAACGCATTGTCAAAAAAAAAAAAGAGAAAGCTTTGCTTCCTCACCCTGTGGAGAGCATTTAAACCCAAAATTTTCACTTACCACTTAATAAACTTCAAGGTACGCTTTCCAGAACACTGTGTCCATCAAGTTTCAGCCAGTATTTGTTCCAGAAATCAGTGCATTAAAGAAAGTAGGAGCTCAACTATGTATCTATATAAAGTAAGTTTTGTTTGCATTGTTACCTTGTCACGTGAATATTTAAAAGCTGCTTTTCTTTTTCACTAATTTCTGTGATTTTGATTTACAAATGTAAAATACCATATTTGTCATTTAGTCTGAAATGTTTCTGTAGTAGGCTTTGGCCTATAGGTACTTTCTTAAGAGCTTAGCTGATTTTCAAATAACTGTAGTTTAGTCTTACCATGGCCAGGGAGTCTATAGAAAATAATAACATGGGGTTTTATGCACTAGGCAAAAGACTGCAACATCCTGATAATATAAATTACAAGTATTCAACATTTATAATGAAAGAGTTCAGGATGAATAATACATGCAGTGAAGCAACAATACTAATTCTTCTCTTGATTTTCTGAAAGACTGATCTGAATACATAGGCAACCACTGCCTGGTCAAATACCTTCAAAAAATCAGCCTAGTGTTATTAATCAGAGCTTTCAGTGAAGTGCGTCGTATTATAACACCATGAAGCTGTCACCATACCCCAGCGAGCAACACTAAGCGCTGCTTAGACATGACTTGCTCCAGTGGAATTCTTCAGTTTCCTGCACTAAAGATAATGAGGCCCATGTGCATAGTTTGAACCACCTGGCAACTCTTTAAATTAGATAGGCATGAGCTACTTATAAGATCGGACACTCCTCTAGATGCTGTCACAATTAAAAACAAAATAGTTTTCCTTATATTGAGACACCCACATAATTTCTGGCTGTCAAGAGATTGGCATATTTTGGCAATTTAACTAAAATAGATGCTTTCAGGGAAAAATATAAAAGCTGTAACTTTTCTTGTCAAGTAACTTCGGTTTTCCCTTAAAATGTGTCACACTAAAATAAAAGAAAAAAAAAAAAACCAAAAATCAAGAAAAAGAAAAACTGACAAAACCTAGATGTGCTGTGAGAACTTAAATAGAAATTATTAGACTTGCTCAGAAACTAACAATGATGAGAAGCTCTCTTCTCTAGGTATGTGGCCATGTGAGGCCATTAAAATACCCACCATCTGCTTTTGCTTGTGCTTTGTTTATTATGCAGAGTAGTGACAAGGAAAATTCATAAGACTCCCAGATTTTTTTTCTTTTTTCACTATGGGGACAATTTGTCTGACTGAAAGTGGTAGTCCAAAATTAGGTGAGACACCATGTCCAGACTAGATGCCTGCTTTTAGTCACCTTTCAGCTTCTCAAGGGCAAGCATCTTTCTCCCCTGCTTACACAAATTGAAGCACTCCAAGATGACAGATGGAGAAATTACATTCCTGCAAATCTTTTCAGATCATTGCACCAGTGTGAGAGAAATGTGTTTCCAGAGCAGATATGCAACACCACCCTTCAATCTCCTTGTATAGCTCTACACATGTAGGCTAACCCCTTCATTACAACTCTCACTATGTACTTCTTTAGAAAGACCTTTAAGGCTCATACTTATCTCTGTATCACCAAGACCTTTGCAAAACACGAGTCAGCAGAACTACCCTGCACAGAAATAGGAGGCATCATGAGAACTGAAAGCGGAGCCAAGACTGCATCTTCCATTGTGGGCAAACAAGACATTGTGGTCACCTCACCACCTCTCTCAGAAAACCAGACTTGTTCCTCAGCTAGGTCCAGAAGAGGCAGTTCTTACAAAATCATACCTCAGATCTACCACCAATCAGTCTGCCACCAACCAGACTGGCTGTTGTTTGTGTCCTGTGCTGCCAGCCACACACCCTCAGGACCTCTCCAGAATGCAGATGTAATGTACTCTAACTTGTTGCCAAAAGAGAGGCATCTCATTGGTATTGGATGGGAGTCAAGGAGTTTGAAGGGGGACAAAGAAGGAGAGGCAAGAGTAATAGGCTGCCTTACTGCCCCTTAGACAAGGCATCAGTTCTCTTTTCCTGCATAGCCAAAGCATGGATCATCACCATTGTTATGGGTTTGTGTGGCGCGGTTTTCTTTGGTGGCAGGGGAGGGGGGCTGCAGAGATGGCCCATTTAAGAAGCTGCTGGAAAATTCCCCGCGCCAAAATGTTGAACGCGCCAAAATGTCGGACCAGCCTCTAGGAGGGGAGTGATGGTGGTAGCACCTCTGGGAGAACATATTTAAGAAGGGGAACCGGTAGTGTGGGGGTTGGGAAACCTGAGAGGAACACCTCTGCCGATACTGGAGTCAGTGAAGAAGGAGGGGGAGGAGGGGCGCCTGAGGAGGCTGATGGCCCTGCAGCCCATGGTGAGACGGCAGGCTGTCCCCCCTGCAGCCCAGGGAGGTCCATGGTGGAGCGGAGGCTCCCCAAGATGGCGGTAACTCCATGGTAAAAACCGCGCTGGAGCAGTGTGAGACTGGAGAGCAGCCCGCAGAAAGGACCCGCTCCAGGGAAGTTCGGGAAGAACTGAAGCCCGCGGAAAGGACCCGCGCCAGGGAAGTTTTTGAGGAACTGCAGCCCGCGGAAAGGACCCACGGTGGAGAAGTTGGTGAAGGACTGTCTCCCGTGGGAGGGACCCCATGGTGGAGCAGGGGACGAGTGAGGAATCTCCCCCCTGAGGAAAGGAGCGGCAGAGACAAGGTGTGGGGAGCTGACTCAACACCCCCATCCCCTGTTCCCCTGTGCCGCCGGGGGGAGGAAGGGGAGACAACTGGGAATGGAGCTGAGCCGGGAAGGCGGGAGGGCTGGGGGGAAGGTGTTCTGATGTTTGGTTTCCCTTCCTAACATCCTTGTTTTGATTTGATTTGTAGTAAATTAAAATGGTTTTGTTTCTTCCCCAAGTTGAGCCTGTCTTTTGCCCGTGCCCATAAGTGGGGAGTGATCCCTCCCAGTCCTTGTCTCAACCCACAAGCCTGCCTTTGTATTTTCTCCTCATTCCAACGTGGCCAGGCTTGGGGGTGGGGGGTGAGTGAGCGGCTTCGTGGTGCTTTATTACCGGCTGAGCTGAAACCACGACAACCATACCAATTAGAGTTCTGTGGAAAGCCCTGAGATAATTCGGTAATAATCATAAATATCATTGTAACAAATGCATAGAATAAACAGGTTTGGGGTTTGTTTTTTTTTTTTAAATGGAAGAAATGCATAGTCTTTGATGCTCAATGATACACCATTCTTAGTTAAAACATTGCAAATATCTTCACTAATGCTGTGAATTAGGATGTGTCATGTGCACTAAGGTGGCCTTAACCAACACTGATTCAACTGTAAGCCAAAGGATGATGCCAGGATTCAGAAAACATGAGTAAGTTACTTTGGGTTGTTATAAGCTGGCATGAACTTATCTGCATTGTGGTCAGTCAGTAATTACAAATTTTAATATCCTAGACCTCTATGAATTTCTGCTATATACTAATTAGTATAGAAACATTATTAAGGAACATTAATATACCTAGTGTAGCATAGTGTCTGTCTGCGGGATTCCATGCCATGCATGCAGAATTTATCATGCAACATTACTCCATCCAAGTCAGTCGGTCAAGTCCAGCATGAAAGAACAGCATCCATCCATTACTGTGACCAGCTTGACCCAAATGCTGTGCCTTTAGCACAGTGCAGTGACACATCTCAAAATACTTCCCTGGCACCACAAAAGAACAGCTGTTCTCACTCTTTGGAAAAAACACGTCCTGTGGAAAGTCCTGTCTGGTGTCATCTGTCCTGCAGCTTTTCTAATACCAGAAGCTGAATGAAAAAAAAGTATTTGCTTTTAAAAGCAAAGATTGACGTAACAGCTTGGATTTCATTGAAAAAGTCTATCTTTGCTGATATGACAGCAAAGACAAGGTGAAATATATTCAACAGACAACTGAAGTCACTAGTGTAGATCATCTGTTGGAGAGATACTGTAAGACATTGTTATTATCTGCTGTAAATAAACAGGATTTAATGCTGAGAAACTGATGTGTTAAAACACAAAATAATCCTGTCCTTGTGGTTCATATTTATGTGAACATTACATAAATGCTCATCAGCTTATAAAACCAACAAAACAAGTGAAGTCTTGGCAGAGCTATACTAACAAGTTCCTGTAGGTGAAACAGACCATCAGGATCACCATTATTTTCTTTCAGTGTGTTTGATTTCAGATAAAATATCATTTTATCAAAACAAACAGGCAAACAAATCGCATGCTGATTTTAATTTTGCAGCCTATTTCTAATTAGCTTTCTAAGCTTTTAAGACTTTAAAAAAAAGAATCTCCCCTTTTTAAAGTGTATTTTTAATTGTTGAATAATTCAGCTCCTAGATAAAACTATTAATCACACTCTGAGTCAGCATCTCCATTTTATGAACTCAACAAAGATAACTCTGTGATAGCCTCAAAGTCAGTAAACATGATCTTCTCTTCATCAGTTAATTCCCTACAACTCAGAAGTGTCAGTCATTCCACAGACTCATTTAATATGTCTCTCCACATATTCACTGTCTGCTTTTAATGTTCACAACATCTGCTGTCAACAAACTAAAATAAAGGGAAATGAGTTTTGATTTGCATCCTTTTATGATAAGGTATTCCAGGCACATATTGTCACTATTCCTGTTACAGATGGCATTTGGAAGTACGCCTTTATTGATAATTTCTTTTTGTTCAGTTTCTTTGATTGTTTTCTCCTTTTTTACATCTCTCTTTTCTTTTTTCCTTTTCTTTTTTTTTTTTTTAATGGTAGAGTCCTCTGTGTTTCTTGAAGGGTAGCAACTAAGACAATTTAGGTGAAGGTGAAAACCAGAGTATTGCTCCTTGAAGAACTAATAGCGAATGTAAAAAAGGAATATGCTTCAGGTCTGAGAAAGGAGGGAACTGTATAGGGAGGCACTCATCATCTAAGCCAAGGAGTCAGATCATTTTCAGCTTAGTGACTATGAATGGTGGCAAAATGAAAGTAATGGTACCATACACTTTTGCAGCAGGCCTGTCCATGTAAGCACGCAGAGCGAAAGCAAGCCCTATGTCAGCAGCAGCACTCAGTCCAACATTCAAGACTGCTGTGGTGAGGCAGGTCCAAGGTCAAGCCAAGAATTCAAGTCAGCAGGTTGGGATCAAGGTCAGCTGGTATGAGACTGGGCGCAGGTATAGCTGCAGTGCAATCAAGTTGGACACCACAGGGAGAAGGTGGGGCTCTCACTCCTACTTCATTCACAGCAGCTCTCAGCAGCAAAGGAGCTGACCCTGGACACAGCATCTTACTCCTCCAAGGGTGACATGTAATGCTCTCATCCCGCTTTCCTGAGCTCAAGAGTCAGGCTTCCTCCCAGCTTATGGCAATCAGCAGTATAAGCAAAAAAACAGTGAGCGAATACAAGAAATAAATGGAGAAAATTAATGTCATGGTTTCAGCTGGGATAGAGTTAATTTTCTTCCTAGTAGCTGGTATAGTGCTATGTTTTGAGTTCAGTATGAGAAGAATGTTGATAACACACTGATGTTTTCAGTTGTTGCTAAGTCGTGTTTAGACTAAGTCAAGGATTTTCCAGCTTCCGATGTCCAGCCAGCAAGAGGGCTGGAGGGGCATAAGGAGTTGGGAGGGGACACAGCCAGGACAGCTGACCCAAAGTGGCCAACGGGGTATTCCATACCATGTGACGTCATGCCCAGTATATAAACTGGGGGGAGTTGGCCCGGGCTGATCACTGCTTGGGAACTGACAGGCATCAGTGGGCAAGTGGCAAGCAATTGCGTTGTGCATCACTTGTTTTGTATAGTCCAATCCTTTTATTAGTATTGTCATTTTATTATTGTTATTATTATCATTATTACTTTCTTCCTTTCTGTTCTATTAAACTGTTCTTATCTCAACCCATGAATTTCACCTTTTCCTTCCGATTCTTTCCCCCATCCCACTCGGGGGAGGGGGCGTGAGTGAGCAGCTGCATGGTGCTTAGTTGCCAGCTGAGGTTAAACCATGACAATTAGTCAAGGATACAACAAGGATACAATACTAACTTGCAAGATAAGCACTGCTTGCAGCTCTCAAAGAGTGTTTCTGAGCACCAAAATAAAACCACAGTGCAATATGGAGAGTTGTTTGTTTTTTAAAGGGAGCTTCCCTCAAACAATGAAGGTGCAGAAAAAAATTCAAACACTCATTTGAAGTTTTACTGGAGTCAAATGATTAATCCATGGCACATTTTAGCTTCTTGGTAAGTTTGCACAGAAGCTTAGTGAATGTACTGGTCCTGCTGAAATCCTTCATATGAAACCAATTGCCTGTCCCCAGAATCTAAAGGTGATTTGCCCATCCCAAAGTATACAGCTTGCTGCAGTATCGTGCCTTACTGTGAGTATTTCCATGGACTAACAAAATCCTGATGCTTCTGCAGTAAGGAAAAAAAAACTTAAAAAAGCTAAATTAAGCTTAATGAACAAATGGGCATAGTGACACAGGCATATAAAGCCATATAAGGTGACCCCATTTTTTGAGAACGGAGTTAGAATAATTGGTTTCCAAGATCTTTTGGAGGTTTTACAATTGAAGTTATATGTCATTTGTCACGTTGATTGGATTTCTCATAACACGCACAAGGTTTTTCTATTGGCACTTGGTTATCATGATTTGTCCATTCAGTTATGAAGTATTCACTGTCATTTATGTCTTTTCAAGTTCATTCTGCATGTCTGTAAATTATAATCCTTTATTAGGGTTGGCAATCAGCTGGAATTTCACTAACGACTTCAAAAATGATATGTCCACACTTCCAACCTCTTCATATCAGTGCCAAATCTCAACAATTAATTTGTCTTCTTTACATCATCTGTCTGTGCCAGAAGACAGTTGAACAAACGACAGTGTGGGAAGAAGAGAACAGAGAACAGAAAAGTGGAGAAATGGGCTTGAAGTTAATTTGATTGTCAGTCTGAGAAGGGAGCACTTTTATGATGCTACACTACTTACTGCATGCCAAGAATCATTAAAGATAATTTCAATTAAAAGGTCTTAAGCCCAGACAGAAATCAGAAGTATCCAGCACTGTTTATTGCCTAAGACTAACTCTAAGAGGAAACTGAGATTTACGGCCACATTTTCTCAAAGTATATTTTTTACTAGATTGAGCTGCACATGTAGGACATCAACTGGCACCCATGAAAAATTACATCTCTAATAAAAAGATGATAGGAAGATGCCTCCAAGGAGTCAGAAAGACTAGTTTAAACACTTAGTTCTAGATCTACACTGACACATTTTGTAACAGCAAGTCAGATAGCATTCTTTATGGTGTAGCTCTCAAACAGAAGTCAAGGTCATTCCTCTTGATAAGCAATAAAATATGCCCTGTCATATTTATCTTTACTTTTTTTTCCCATTTCGCCTTGTACTTTTGTATGCAATCAAGCAAATTCACATAACCTCTTCTATTAAGAACCATTTTGCAGTTTTGAACTTTACTGTTCAAAGCCAGAAACATAGATGAGGAGGAGGATCGCCTTTGTAAGGACAATATACTTGGCATGAAAACTTGTGGTTGGTGTTCAGGCAATGAACAAAATCAGTTATATGGAAGGATTTCTCATTTCATATCAGATAATATTAATTCCCTATGAATTTCAAGTTCTATTTTCAAGTTTCTAAAACAGTATGAAACCTTAGCTATTTTGTTATTCTGAGAACCTTGGATGGAGTATTAAATTTAGTTGATTAGAAATTCTGATTTACAGGCAGAATTAAAAAAAAAAAGAAAAAAATTACAAATCCTGGCTTTTATGCGTACTTTTGTTTCCCCTGCTTTTTTTTTTTTAACTTCTCTCCACCCCAGATATGCTTAATGAACAAGCTTCTAGGGTTTAGGAATAAATTTTCTTCATGAGCACTACATGGATTTTTATACCTGCTATTTGTTCACTATGAAAAGCTTCCAAACAAGCTATAATAATCCATGATGGTATATTGTATAGTCCGATACATTATTATTCTAAACCCATCACCAGTAAAGCATTTATCAGTCTAATAGAAATATTTACTGTCATTCCTGGTTATGGTAATCAGACAATCCCAGTTCTCATCACTTTAGAATTGCCTGATCCTTTCAAAGTGAAGCCTGAACAAGAGCATGACCTTTTCAGTTCATTTTACCCATGAAAGCTTGGAGCATAAGCATAGGTGGATCATAGGGTAGTCCCTGCAGATTCTCAATCTTTAGTCCTTTCTGCATTAAATTAATTTTTAAAACTATCTTCAATATTTTACTATTGGTTTGGCTGACATACTTTCTTCAGTATCTATTTTTATCAATTTTAATGAAAGGATTACAATTTTCAGGCTTGAACACTCAAGACTAGCCTGATAAATGGCTCTGGAAAGTTCATTTATCTGATTCAAAACAGAAAATAGAATTAATTTGGAAGAAAAATTCAGCTGAGCACCTTACAGTGACTAAATGTTTTTGTGGTTGGGTTGGAGTATACACACATTGCTGCCTCCTGTTTGTAACAACTAACCTACAGAATTGTTAGTAAAAGTTGGGACAGCAATAAGAGGTCAAACCTCCTGACAAATATAACATAGATAAATAGAGGAAAAAAAAGTGAAGGTTATTGCCAAAAAGTCAAGACTTCGTTATTTCATGAATGACAATCCTGGAGATAGTCCACTTCAAAAACTCCAAAGAAATCCTTGGGCTTTAAGATTTAGAATCATGGTTTTTATAATTATTTTATCCCACTTCAGAGGTCAAGTATTGTAAGTGCAGGTAAACAACTATAGTTAGATCCAAATCTCAGAAAAATGGTGGAATAAATTTTTAGTATCAATGCATTTTATATGCATAATAGACCTTTATAGACTGTAAAAATCATCAGCCCTTTATACATAGGTTTTGCTCAGTGAAGTTGAAGGAATGAGTTAACATATGACATGACAGGATCAGTTTTGGAACATTACATTATAGTCCACATGGCAATTTTTTTTAAAGTATTTAGGTGGATATAATAATCCAAATAGCCCTGAAAGTTACAAAATCTTCACAGAATGTAGTACACATTCCAACAAAGCTAATACTCATGACTCTCTGCCATTGAGTGCTCCCTTCCCCTTTTCCTCAAGTCATAATAGAATTTGACCAGAGCATTTTATAGAAGAAGAATACACAAAGGTTTCCTTGGTGCTATCAGACTGTTTTGAAGCTATTTCATGGTCAGTACTGTAACAAAAGACTGACAACTTAAGCTCCCTTATAAGCTCTTTCTTGCTGTAGTTACTTTAGTCCTATTGCACTACATCTTCCTCTTGTAAACATCTGCATCATAAACTACCCTAAAGAAACCAAGTAGAATATGATATATAAAATTCAGATAAATAAAAAGAGCCTCTAGCCCAGAGACACTTCTCTGGTCTTTGCAGTCCTTGGCAAAATAAAATTGGATGCTGATGATGAGCTAATGAGACGGAAGGAACACTGTTAATGACCACGGATGGATGAAACGAGAATCTGATTGTGATTACATGTTCCTGCAGCTGGTGTATAAGTTAGGTTGTGCTACTTTCTCTCCTTAATAGGAGGAAAAAGACTGTGTTGTCTACAGCTGCTATTTCACTGGGTATGCCAGAAGTTTTGTACATAATGTTTCCCCAGATGGATTGAATACTGATATTTCTGCCATCATTTTAGAATTTACTTCTGCTTCTACAGATATACTCATCTGTACTGTCTGCCTCTTGTTATCAATTTTTTTTTTCCTTTGACTGAAGTACTTCATTTTCTATAGCTGCAGTGTTGTTTCTATGTCACTTGCCTACAGCCTTGGCAATTTTAAGAGTTCTCCATTCCTATAGTGTTTCTACCAAGCCATGTTTTCAACAGGTTTCACTCTGCTCACTCTCTTAAGCAGATAAAAAAACAAGCCTTGGGGTGTGAGGATTTTTTCTGTGTTAAAGGAAGGAGTATAGGTTTTCCCATGGCTTTTGGTTTTCCAAGATGTTTATAACAACTCTTGCTAGAGGCAGATAAACCTGTACAGCTCACACCTACAATCTCATCCCTCCCTTTTAATTTTCTTTCTTTTAGATATTTGTCATAACTATAATGTTAACTGTTATTAGTTGAAACCATGACCTTACACGCTTTGTATTTACTAATTTTTTCTTAATTCCAAATAGGCTTGATTATAGCGCTGTGGCACAAAAATCTATTTCGTTTCACCATATACCAGCTCTTGAAATGTCCCTTATGTTCAAGCTTCATAAAAACTGCCTCTTGACAGAAATCATTTTGGAACATGTGAAATTCATGTCTCTAAAAAGTCTGAGAAAGGAATAGGGAAACATCCTTTGTGATGACGGTCCCCCACGGGTAAAATACACAAGGTTACATCTTGGAAATAAGCCTTTTTCCCCAACAGTGGTTTGTAGGCTCTATAAAAACCGTGTAAGATCTCATCCAGTTCCTCTGTCCTACACTAGTCAGTTAACTTGTTCCCATTTATATTCTAGGTCTTTTTTTCTGTCATGAGTTTCAGTAAACTCAATGTCGGAAAGTTTATCATAACTCACTGAGGGGGAGAAATAGAAGGAACCTAAAAACTGGTTTCTGGAGATTAGAAGTCTGTTGAAGGGAAAAGAGGACTTTGAATGAGCTCTGAATCTGTAAAAATTTCCTTCCATTCACCCCTGATGATTCCTTTTGCCCTTACTGGAAATCTACTGGCTTTGCAGATTACAGGGGCTTCGGTGGTCCTTTGGTCTGATCCAGTCTGCTAAGTTTTCCATCCTCAAAACTACCAAAGATCAGCCTAACAGGATCCAATGTAGACATCCAAAGCCTCACAGATGACTGGAGGCTTGCCAATGTGATGCCCATTCACAAGAAGGATCGGGAGGAGGATCTGGGGAATTACAGGCCTTTCAGCCTGACCTAGGTACTGGGGAACATTATGGAGCGGCTCATCTTGAGTGTGCTAACATGGCATGTACAGGACAACCAGGGGATCAGGCCCAGCCAGCATGGGTTCATGAAAGGCAGCTCCTGCTTGACCAAGCTCATCTCCTTCTATGACCAGGTGACCCGCCTAGTGGATGAGGGGAAGGCTGTCTACCTGGATTTCAGTAAGGCCTTTGACACTGTCTCTCACGGCATACTCCTTGAGAAGCTGGAGGCACATGGCTTAGACAAGTGTACTCTTCACTGGGTAAAAAACTGGCTGGATGGACGAGGCCAGAGGGTTGGGGTGAAGGGAGTTAAATCCAGTTGGTGGCAGGTCACAAGTGCTGTTCCCCAGGGCTCAGTTAAGGGGCAGGTTCTCTTTAATATCTTCCTCAATGATCTGGACAAGGGGATTGAGTGCACCTCAGTAAGTTTGCGGATGACACGAAGTTGGGTGGGAGCATTGAACTGCTCGAGAGTAGGAAGGCTCTGCAGAGGGATCTGGACAGGCTGGACCGTTGGGCCGAGGCCAGTTGTATGAGGTTTAATAAGGCCAAGTGCCGGGTCCTGCACNAAGGCCAACGGCATCCTGGCCTGTATCAGAAAGAGTGTGGCCAGCAGGAGCAGGGAAGTGGTGAGGCCGCACCTTGAGTCCTGTGTTCAGTTTTGGGCCCCTCACTCCAGGAAAGACATTGAGGCACTGGAGCGTGTCCAGAGAAGGGCAACGAAGCTGGTGAGGGGCCTGGAGCACAAGTCTTAAGAGGAGCAGCTGAGGGAACTGAGGTTGTTTAGCCTGGAGAAAAGGAGACTGAGGGGAAACCTTCTCGCTCTCTACAGCTACACAAAAGGAAGTTGTAGTGAGGTGGGTGCTGGTCTCTTATGTCAGGGGGCTGGTGATAGGACAAGAGGAAATGGCCTCAAGTTGCACCAGGGGAGGTTGAGGTTGGATATTAAGAAAAATTTCTTTACTGAAAGGTTTGTTAGGCATTGGAACAGGCTACCCAGGGAAGTGGTGGAGTCACCATCCCTGCAGGTATTCAAAAAGCACGTGGACAAGGCACTTTAGGACATGGTTTATTGGGCATAGTTGATGGTTGGACTCAATGATCTGAAAGGTCTTTTCCAACCTAAATGATTCGATGTTTCTGGATAAAAATACTTTCAGGTGCTGAACAAGTGTATTCATATAGCAGTGGCAAGTGCCTTAACCTTGGTGTTAAATTTGTCCCAAATTGACAATATTCACGATTGGTATTTTGATGTGACTAGTATGTGCTTGTTAATTTAATCTTATCTTCAAAAAAGAATGAATTTTCAACTCAACTGAATCTTTCTGAAGTTTTTCATGTTGGCAATGGGCAAACTGAGATACTGTTTATCACTAGTCATTTAGAAAAATCGTATCCAGGTTCCGTTATTGTTTGCTATTTGATAAAGTAGCTACTCAGCAGTTGAGGTCCTTAAAGTTTAATCACCTCCATGAAGCTTTGCTATCAATTCTACAGCTCTTACACAAGTCTGTAAATGTTAATTTCTTCTACCACAGGCGAGTCATTACTGTGCTTCTCACTTCAATCTTTTCTCTACTAAAAATTTAAACCATTCCAGAAGGTTACCTATGAATGCATGGAAGCCAGACATAACTCTGAGGAAAATGGAAACCATGTATAACATCTGGGTTTTATGCTTCAGCTACTAGTTCCTTTAACTCATCTTCCTACTGCTTTGTTCTTTCATTGTTGTTTGAGGATAGTGAAAATAACGTCCATAAACTTCATATTTATTTCCTTTGCTTATCATATTTTGTTAAAACAGTTAAGATCTCCATGAATTTCTACTCTGCGTAACAGGAGGAAAGATGCATTTCTGTGCTCACCAGCAAAAGTTAATGAGACTCATTAGTTAATACCTTTTTGGTTTAGTTATGATGATGAATGCCAATTAACTGCCTCATCTGCAATGACTTCATAGTATTATATATGTTCAAATTAATGTTTTCGGAATTTGTAGACATCATGAACACAAAAGTAAAAATAATTTCCAAAATATTGTGGGAGGCATTGGCCTTTTAATATCTCCTTTTTATAAAACTAAGGTACAGAAGGATTTCCGATTGGCTAATACAACACTTTGTGAAAGATATTAAAAGTCCATTGACAAGCTTAACATCATAAAAGAAGGTATGTGGCAAAGGAGCAAGGAAATTGATGCTGAAAATGAAACTTAACTTTCTCTGGAGAAGTATACAATTTTATGACTAGTGATGTCCAAATGGCCCATTTACTTAGATTGCTTTCTATCTTTACAGAACAGTTAATTCCTTGATGATGAGCAGGGCTGCTACATGCTCCCCAGCACAATTAGTATCTATATACTATTTTTTTTTTTTTAATCTGCTAATGGATATGCCTCTGTGAATTGGGGTATTTTGGAGGAACACATTTTGAGGTTTTTCAGTCTAGTCTTCTTCTATTGCCTTCTTGAATACCTCCCTTTCTTAAACAGGACTGCTTATTCCATGAATATATAAGACTCTTCAGAGAACTTCTCTATAACTACCTTTTTACCCCTTTTATGAATATCTTTTCAATTTGGAAAGTCTTAAAGTAAAAAAAAGTCTGTAAGTTTCCATGCATCACATGACAATGCAATAAATTCCAAGTTAATTTATATTTTTTTGCTTCTAGGAACAAAGAATCTACACAGGAGCACAAAAGAACATACAAAATTTTTAAGAAAGAACTTCAAGATAAAATGGAACACGTCTTTTAATAGAGAAAGAAGCATTATAAAACTTTATAGGCTTTTCTCCTTTATTGAATCTTAATATGAAAACTATACTCCTCTGTTTAAAAACAAAACAAAACAAAAAAACAGCAGAGAAATTAACAGAGGGCTTTTGATTGTGAGAATGCCATGGACTCAGCATCATCCAAGAGCTTATTTGCTTTCATTCTTCAATTTTCTTACAATAAATAATTATCATCTGGTCGTTTCTCTTAGTTGATTAATGCTCCACATTTTTATGAAACCTGTTTCTGACAAACAAAAGTAAGGACTGACATGCACTAACTTATTTTAGTTTTGAAACAGAAAAATCTGCAACAAATTATTGGATTGTTGTTTTAAAATTGAAGAATGGCAGAAGTTCAAAAAGGGATTCTAAAACAGTATTTTCATTGCTACCCTTTATCAGTGATTTTTTTTTTTCTTCAGGTACATTTCACATCCTATCATCAACAATAACATAAGAATTTAATATATATTTCTGACCAGCACATCACCTCTTATATTTATCTAGTTTCCGAAAGTAACTAAAAATTTATCTTTTATCTTTTTTTGAAGCATGAAGTTTTGACCACCGCAGATGGATGAATTTGTTGACCTTAAGTGTTATGCTGTTTAGAAAACCCTACATTATAAATACTAAACATGAGATAAGATTCTCTTAACAAGAGGTGTCATATATTTCCTTTTAGACAATGAATGCGTTTGGGACCTGAGAAAGCCATTCCTCTTTAGGTAATTAAGATATGGAACACATCACTAAGAATATTTATTTTAGTTACCACTTACTAAACAAATGTGTCATTTCAGCTTGTTTTATTTGCATGTCTGAGTGGAAAAATAAAGGAATCTGCATCTCATGTTTTTGTTTCAAATAATTACCAAACGGTACTCATTAGTTAGGATAATGCAGAGTGACAAGAGTATTAATATGGCTCTTAGAAAAGTTATTTTAGCCCTTTGATAAACATCCTTAGAGAAGCGATCACTCACTTCCTTAGGGGAGACTGCTGTTATTAAAAGAAATTCCATTCTAAACTGTTTGCTTATGCCTTTGTGTAAGATGCTTTTGGTTCATTCCCTTTGGTGCTAAGAGAACATAATGTTAATTTGCAGAATGTAAAATAGACTATTCAAAAGCTCAAATACATAAAAAATGCAACATTCCACATACAGATTGAGTTTGCTAGTATTAATATAATCACTTACCCCCATCATTCATCAACTGAAAAATATTACAGTAAAAGGTCAAGAAAAAGTATGTTTTGCTTGCAGACAGAAGAACACATCTGTGTTGTTAATGAACGCTTAAGATAAGATGGTTGATGCTATAAAACTCCAAGTCTCTTCTGTGGAAGAACAGCCACTGAAGATAAAATTTCAAGGTTTCAGTTTATCACAACTCATCTCCTTTCTGGCTGAAAGTAATCAGAATATTGTGAGTATTCTTGTCCTAAAATTTAATTCATATTAAGTAGTCTGTCTTGCATGCCTAGCGTCTTTCCTCTGCATTGACTCTTTCACCTTCTGCTATCTTCCCATTAAGGAAAGTCACTAATACAAACAATATGGCTCTGGAGCAACAGAAGTGTGAAAAGTATAAATTTTCAAAAAACTGAACCTCCCACTTACTGTGTAATGTGGAAGGGGAGAAGGACATCAGGAAGAAAGCAGACGAAAAAACTTGCTTTGTGCTCCTTATTTTTCCAGATCTATTTCTTATACATACTAGCAAAGTCTCACAATTTCTATACCTTTTGGGGATTTATGAATTGCTTTTATAATTAGAGTGACACTCCTTATTGGGACAAATTAGGTGCAGTTGAGCCTTATTATATTAACAGATTTAAACAGGCTGAGTTAGAAAAGAAAGGCTTTTCATTCTTTAAAGGAAAAAGCAATGTTATAAGTAGGGTCTGTTGGGCTTCATTAGTTTGTGCTTAGAACCCAGCGACATTTTTTTCAGTACAGTTAAGAAATGAATTAGATAGAAAGACTTACATTTTGGTTGTGGTAGACTATAGTGCAGGCAGGCTAGTTTAATCCATTACCAAAAATATCTGAAACATATTGGGCTAGCTTGATCCAAAAAGCAAGCTTTAGCCTGATAAAGTTATAATAGAAATATTATTTTCCTCAGAAATAATTTTCATCTGAGAACATAATCTTGACTTCTCATTTTCCTCTTTAAAATTAGGTTAGGAGGAAATAAGATAAGTAGTAAATTGATTTTTTTTTAAAATATGTATTATGAAGAGCAAGTTAGACAGTACTTAAGTCAGGTGCTCTCAATTCACCTAATGAAATTTAACCTCTAGCATTTTTAACAATCCCAGGATCATTAGCAGTTATATTTCTGAACTAAAAAGTACTAGTTGAAAACTATATCAAATGACTGACAACCAAGGAGAATATCTATCCTTTATTGGATACAGAACATTGCGACCAAAGATGGGGAAAAGGATGAGGTACTTAATCCTTTCTTTGCCTCAGTCTTTAATAGTGAGACCCATTATCCTCAGGGTACTCTGCCCCCTGAACTGGAAGGCAAGGATGGAGAGCAGAATATACTCCCCATAGTCCAGGAGGAAATAGTTAGTGACCTGCTATGCCCTCTGGACACTCACAAGTCTATGGGACCAGATGGGATCCATCCGAGAGTACTGAGGGAGCTGGCAGAAATGCTTGCCAAGCTACTCTCCAACATCTATCAGCAATCCTGGTCAACGGGGGAGGTCCCAGGTGACTGGAGGCTTGCCAATGTGACACCCATTTCAAAAAAGGTCAGAGGGAGGATCCAGGGCACTACAGGCCTGTCAGCCTGACCTCGGTACCGGGGAAGATTATGGAGCGGTTCATCTTGAATGTGCTCACACGGCAGGTGCAGGACAACCAGG
>VYZV01035311.1:11766-23587 GCA_013401275.1 Pandion haliaetus | reverse complement strand
CATCTTAGTCTTCCACCTGTACCTCCTCGTCTGGATCTTATTCAGAAGGGAGTAGCACGGTCACCATGTGCCAGCCCAACTGGATCACCAAAGGTAAGTCTTACTGAACCATTATTTCTTAATATACAAATGTTGAGAAATTGTATTTGATTATTTTCAAGGTGAGCTTGCTTGTTTGTTTTGGAAGGTTGACTATTCTGGAATTTTCCATGTGTTTTTTCTTTTTCAGTTCGCCCTGTTAAAAAGAATTTTTAATTCCTTGTAGCTTAGAAGAACTTTAGATTAGATCCACATTGATTAACTCTCTTACCTCCTTCAGTTGACTTTGGCGAGTGCCTGTCCCTTTTGCATAATATCTTGCATAGTCAGATGTTTACAGCTACATGTGTTAGTCAAATGTGACCCCTGTTTGTCTGACGATTATATTGTTCTTGGTTATGGTCAGAATTCTAAAGACATTGCTGTAATGGATCAGTTCGGTAATAAACCCTGATTCATGAAAATAAATAGAAATTCAAGTTTCCTGAAAATAGATTTAAAGGTCATTATCTCATTAAAATTATATGTTGTGCTTTGATGATGATTTAATGCTCAATTTCCATGGTATCCTTACAAGAAAAATATGTGCAGATACACTGCTTTCAAAGCCTTAGATGGCAAATATTAGGACTCAAGTTTGAAGGGAAATAATAATGACTATAGCTAAATAAATTGTATGCTATGTTTTGTGAAGCTAGTGATACTAAAGATTTAATGATTTTTTTGCGTGGGTAAGCATGAAAGAGAACAAATACTATGTTAGTTGCTCTCTATTGAGTTGATCATTATAATTTAGAGGAAAAAATAGAAGTTTGAATAGTTTCTTTAAGCTTCTTTCATCACTTATGTTATACAAGGGAGTTTATAACACACTGACGATAGATGCTAAACATACAGCACACCCATTAATCAATTTTACAACAGCATGCTTTTACAAAGTTCATGTCTTTTAAAAAACAGAAAATCAGAAATACCATTAATATTGCTTTAAATTTTTCAGTGACATTATTTTGAAAACGCTAGTTTTTTCCTTGAAACTTTGCCTGGGGAAAAAGAAAATTTGAGCGGTGCAAGGGAAATAAGATGGGGCAACAAAGAATAATCACATACTTTAAAAAATTTTATATTAAAAAAAAAAAAAAAAAAAACAAAAACCAACAGTTTAGTCCTGCCAAGACTACTACTTCAGTCAAAAAAACTCTTTCTCTGCAATGGAAAACTCTTAACTATAATTATAACCTCTAACAAAAACTTTGGACCCAGCCATTATGTTCCTGCCTTGACAGTGAGAATCACTATTTTTCTTAACTAGCAGCTGAATTAAACACTTCTTTATTTAATGTACTATCCTATTTATATGAGTAGATCTGCAGGTAGAATAAATGTATTTTCAATCTAAGTAACGTGTTGAGGTGCTGCTCGAAGAATAATGGTGGACTAACCTGTGAAGTGAGAGGAAATACTATTCTTACTTTAAAACTTTAGTGACCTCCATCTCTTCAAGTGGTAATAATACGCAGGCTTACCAGAGTCCATGAAAATTACACCTTCCAAGGGAAATAAATCTTCCCTGTATTTCTTATGGTAGCTGGTGGTAAGAGAAAAACATTTCGTAAAGCCCAATGTTACTTATTAAAATGCTGTTAGTAATTCACTCCTAATGAAATGTTTTGGTTTTATCAGATTTGTGCTCTTAGAAGCTGTACAGCTACCTGTATGAGGGTCTTTCTCTGGTAACTTGGTTTTCAACTTTTTGGTATTAGCACACATAATTTTAAAAAACATTTCACCATTTATGATATAGTTCAGTTCTGAGAAAGAAAGTACTCTGGCAAAGGTTGTTTGCAGATGAGCTAATTGCAAACATTACTACACACTGCGTATGTTACCTGAAAAATGGAACTGCAGTTCAAACAAACTGGGCACTGTAACAGTGCATGTCATTTAAAGAGTGGAGTTATCCCTAGGTACATGATTAAAAATGAAGTAGTTGTTTTCTTCTTCCACTTGCTCCTTAATCATTGCTTTTTTGTGCTCATTCGCTGTCACCGAGTCATCTTCCGGTGAATGTGGGTTTTATTTTGTTTGGTTTTTTTTCTGAATCAGGAAGTCTGTTTTTTCCAAACATTCGTCAGAATTCATTTCAGCAGCTAAATAAGTGATTGAAAGGATCAAAGCAAAGGATTCTGGAAAAAAAATACAGCTCAGATAAATCTGCCTCAGTCAGTTGTCTTTTTCTCTCTTCCACTGCTTCCTTGGGTTACTTGTGCAACAGCAGAAATGGGGGCATGCTTTCTGAAGAGAGGCCAGGTTGTCTGCAGAATGCAAAGACTGACATTTAACCTACTGACAAGTACTTTTGTGATGCCTTGAAAATATCTCAGTTAGGAATGGTAAAGCCATACTTGATCATGAGAGAAATATGTATGGCTATACTTAACTTTTTTTTTTTTTTTTTTAAACTTACTGTGTTGTTTAGTCTTCTCCTTGTATGGTGAGGAAACAAGACAAACCTTTGCCAGCACCACCACCTCCCTTGCGTGATCCTCCCCCGCCCCCACCAGAGAGACCGCCTCCAATTCCACCAGACAACAGGATAAGCAGACACCTGCATCATCCGGAAAGCGTGCCTTCCAGAGACCAGCCAATGCCCCTTGAAGGCTGGTGTCCCAGAGATGTGTTTGGGACAAGTCAGTTGGTAGGATGTCGAATAGGGAGTGATGCTTCTCCCAAACCAGGACTGACAGCAATTTCAAACATAAATGGAAGGCACAACCGCCTAAGTTCTGATCCAGGATTTATGAGGAAACATAGACGTCACGAGCTGCCTGCAGAAGGTGCCAAGGTATGAAATGAGTTGAATGTGTTGCATCCTAATTTGATACCCTGCTGTGCAGCATTGTCTTGCACTGGCTAACATACTGTTCATATTGGTCAGTGTTGGTCTGTTTCCCAATCTTCCCTGTTGATAGTTAATAATAAGTTGGTCATAAATAAATGGTTTATTAAACGCTGTAATCTTTAAAGCAACAGTACATGAGGGTGTAAGTTACAGTTTTAACATGAAACCTTCAAAAAATGGCTTGGAGAAAAAAAAGTAGATTTACTATATTCTTTTAGCAAATTATCCAGACAGTTGGTGCATGATAATAATATACCACTGTACGCTGTAGTATAGTTACATAGCATCTCAGGTCCACTTTGGAAGTGTCTTATGCCAAAATTGTGTATGCATTTAGTAACGGAATAGTAGATGTTTCAGTTACCTCTGTAACTGGTGAGGTGAGGACTTGGTAACCTCTTCAATCTGTAATGTATGCGATACGTACAGATGATGTATACAAATATACTTAGGTTGTCAGATACATTGTGTGCATTAACATAGAAAGCTAAATATTCTAAAGGTCAGTTGTGTTGTTCATCAGTAAAACATTATTTACAAAAGAGCATTAAATTAGTCATGATGTTCAATATACTGTAATGGAAAAGATCTAACCTGTCTTGACCCTAAGAAAGAGGAAACAAATACAGCCAAAGCCAAGCTAAATGCAGAATGATTTATTGTATCTTTACCACTGGCTATATGGACAGCATCCTTGAAAGTGCTCACTGACACAACCCCAGTATTGCATTGTTTTATTTGATATTATCATCAGTACTCTGAACATTATTCAGGATAATTAGCATTGCAATTCCCTGTTTCTTTGTCAATTGTTTACAGCAATACACATCTTTAGCTGAATTTTTCTTCCTTTGTACTTAAATCAGAGCTCCAGCTGCTGGAGTTGTACACTGTTGTAATTTGTCCCTAGCAGCTTTTGACTTCTTTTGGACAAATGTCCAGTGTAATGTCCAATAATCCATTTTCAGTGCTGAGGGCTTTCAGAGTTGTCATTTGCAACCTCTCCAGTGATTGACTAGCTTGGTTTGGCTAGGGGGCATCTGCTTGTCACCCACAGGAGAAGTATGTTTTCCTGTCCTTGCTTGCAGTGAGTAGTATGTGTGTCTGCAGCCGTGGTGTTTCTTCTATCAAAAAAAAGTGGAGGATCGTTTCTGTGTGTTAATTTAAGATACCTGGGGAGGAGAGCAAAGATGGAGTAGTTCTGGCATTAGGCAGCTTCAGACAATTTGCAAGACTATGTACAGTTGGGGAAGCTTAGGTTTAAAAAGAGATCAAGGGGTGATGGCCTAAGAAAAAATTTCCAGTTTTGCTCTGATCAGTTTTATCAGAGCAGCTCAGTAAATTATGCACAGAGCAGGTTATTAACTCACAGCTGCTTTTTTTGCTTGAAGACTACATAGCTTGTGCTGAGAAGGATGGATTTGTGGTTAAGTCGTGGTAGTTAGAAATCATAACTTTTTTTTCTCTTACTTGCTTTTCCCAAGGTCACAAGCTATTTAACCTTTCTATCTCCATTTTAATTTTTTTTTTATATGGATGTTTTGGTTATTTTGAAAGTACGTTACCGAAATTCAATTAGTATTGGTAAAGAACATTGACATATGTGTTGAAAGGTGCTTAAGAACTCCATGATGTTACATATAATTAGAATTTCCTTTTATCAGCATTGAGGCAAAACACCAAAATTGTACTTACAACTAGGCTGTTGTTTGAAATGCTATAGCTTTTCATCTGATTTTAAAAGGATACTGGGTTTATATCTTCAATTGCACCTCCGTGTAGCATTCCAGTTGTGGTCTGGCACAGTATTGAAGCTCACGGAATGAACACTTCTCAAATGAGAATAACCACTCAGTGTAGAAGTGCCATTGTAGTCTGGAGAAGTTACGTATGTATTTCTTTAACCAAATGCTGTTTGAACTGTCGTCTTCAGGTTATAGATCTAAGCCATTTGGTTAAATGGAGCAATTGATAACTGAATTATTGTTTCAGGTTTTTTGAAAATTCACAAGGGAAACATTTAATCAGTTTTCATCCCTGTTTCATATATCAATTGTAATATAATCTTTTTGCTATTGGTGAAAGCCAAGAATCAGGAAAACACCCCTGTGGGTAAGGGGTGGATTCTGGCAGGCACTGTATCAGAGTTTTAAAAAACATTAATATGTTTAGCATGCTGCACCTGCTGTTTTCCCACTGTACTTCATCTCTCTCACTTTGATCGGTTTACAAGCTTGAAATCTTAATTTTCCAAGTAGTTCAGTTGTAACTGAGTAGTTCATCTAGTAACCGTGATGTGGAACTTCCTCTTTTGGTGAAGTTTTAAGCTAACGTGTTCTACAGCTCCCAAATGGGCTGAACTGAAACAGGTATGAAAGAGTGACTTCAGATGACAGCTCTGTAGTATGAACTCCTAGGAAAGCCTTTACCCATAGTCTTTTCAAGGTCTGTTTTGTAAAACCTAGTTGATGAACATCTGAGATGAAAAACGCAAGGAGATGCCTATTGTAACATTTTTTTTTTTGATTTTTAGGTCTTTTCAAACGGTCATCTGATAAATGAAGAATATGATGTCCCTCCACGGCTTTCACCCCCTCTTCCAGCTGCCTCCATCATCCCTAGTATAAAGTAAGTTAACTTTATCAATAAAAGAAATGTGCTAATTGATGTTAGATAATAGCACTGATTCTTTGGTGCTAAAATAAAAATGGGAAAAAGAAAGAAAAATGAACTAATATAACTTCATGGTACAGTTTCCCTGAACTTTAATGTGGTTTTACAAAGGAAATGTAAGTTGTATGGATTAAATGGGAGCAGTTCTAATGTTAATTGAGCATACTACATTTTTATAGGAAGAGAGAATAAATTGTGGCAGATCTCGCTCACAGGCATTTGGCAGTGGGAGCAGATACTGTCTGCTTTTGCTTCTACTACTACAGGAGAAGTGTGGTCAGAGCTATTTATCACAGGAGATGAGAGATGCTAGGGAAAGTGCTAGGGTAAAGAGCATGATTTATGTGTGTTCCACCCCTCATCTAGTCATGCTTTCTGGGCTTTCTGCACATGCACCTTTATCCAGGGTTCACACCAGTATCTTTTCGGTGTTGTGGCTAAAAACCAACCAAAACCGTTTTGTATCATTTTAAATGGGGTCAACTTCCCTGAATTCCAGAATATGGTTTGGGAAATTTTGTCATTTCTAGTTGCAGACCTCTCTTAGTCTTCCAGTGACATGACTCTTTATTTGGTACCAAGGTGTTGCTGTGCATAGCAAGTGTTTTTGGACTCTGAATCACACAGGATTTTCTACAGAGCAAGAGGTATTTAAAATAGGAAGTTTGCAAGTGCTATAATGTAGTTTGTCAATTTGTTGGTTTTGTAAGGAAATTGGAGCATATCGCAATATTTGATGTTATCCTACAGCTTTCCAATACACTCCTTGTAGTTCTTGCTGTTAAATAAAATAATTGGGCAGTCAGTACATATTAATACTGAGAATTTTCTCATTAGTGTGTAATTTTGCCATATCTTCAGCTCCCATTCCATTGCTGTTCAGTTAGCAGTAACATAAAAGACAGATATATCTCAGAATTTCATTAATGTGCTGGGTTTTATCTTCCTGAGTGCTAGAATAAAGGTGCAGCGGAGCATTGACTTTTTCATTCATAAGCATGTTTTCAGGTGGAACAATTGCTGAGTTAAAGCTCTCCATGTTTACTTTTCAGTTCAGCAGCAAATTTTAGAACATTATCCAGACATTTCTGTGATTGAATGTTGTGATGTAACCTGATTGAGGTAGGGTATCACGGCAGTACCGTTTGGATACTTCATGTAATCGATCCCCTTATAGACTGATCTCCTTGGATTGACTACTCCTTCCATGATACAATGCAAAACCTGGGATGTTCCACACATGTCAATCACATGTCAATCAGAAAGAGTAAGCAATAAATCTGATAGACAAACTAAATACTTCCATATTCCAAAGCAAATTAAACTCTGGAGAGGGGAAGATTCTTACTTTTCTTTTTCATAGCATTGGAAAAAACAAAAATTTCTGCTTCATGAAAATCCCACGTTTTATTCAGATTTTTGTGAATGTAGCCTACAATCAAAGTGCAATGTGTACATACACCATACAGTGTTCATTGGGAGGTCCACAGGATGTTGCAGCAGTGTGGACATGCTCAAAATCCATGTCAAACCAATCCAAAACTAGAATGTGTGACTTTAGTTTGGTCAAAAGAAATACCTTCATTAACTGAAGTCTTCTGAATAGAAAACTGATGTATTCCAGCCAAAAGAAAATCTTCATTTGCTAAAACCAAACTCGATAGACTTTTGAGAAAGAAATTAACTTTGATTTCTGGTTTGGTTTTGTACTTACAACTTTTAAACAATATACAGCAAGTTTTAAATTTTGATTTTTAAAATGTAAAAAGTATCAATATATAACCTAGGGTTAGAAGTTCAAATTATTTAATTAACAATGACTAGAACGTCACATGGAGTGGCTGCTAAAATTAAAAATTGATCATTGTATTGGTTTTTTGAAACACTAATATGTCTATTTTAATTTTATTTCAAATTAAGTTTTTGTTACCACTAGGAAATACCCTGATAATCTATAATACTCTGTGGCAATATATAGGTGGAAAAACTGGGGGGAGAGAATCATCAAAAATAGCAAGTTTAGTAAGTTTAGTATTTCCACCAACCACAAAAATGGCTTTCAAAAAGGTAACCTAACTAATATTTAGCATGATTTAATTTAAAATGTCAGAGACAATATTTTTACAGGGTATTTTTCCTCCTGTTAAATTGACTGCACTAAGCCCTCATAAATATTTTGAACTGTACTTGATCCAAAATACTTTTGCTATCCACAACTGTGCTACTGCAGTCAATCTGGTGCAAGTTTCCTATTTTTACTACTCTCCAATCTCTGCAGAGTTGTGGCATGAGAGCTAGTTTGTTTCATATAGCTCCAAGGCATTTTATTCTTTCTAGTTATTATCATAAGTCTGTAATTTCAAAGATTTGACTGGAGGATACATTGACCATGTATGAAATGTCATAGTATAAATAGTAAGGAGGCAAAACGACCCTTAGTTGAAACTTCACAATTCTAAAATGTCCCTACTTGTTTGATCAGTTTTTACTGTATATGACATTACAAATATGACTTTTTTTTTTTTCTTTAAGTTACATTAATAGAAAAGCACTAGTGTCTTTTTTCCGGAAACAGTACTGATTTATTTTCATTTTACTAAATTGGTTATTATTAACCATACTTTAATAATGAAATGTTGGACTCTTGTTAACCAAGCATCTGATTTTTATTTTCCACTCAGCCACTATGTTGCTGACCCTACATGTGAAAACAGTTATCCTTTTATTGGACTGCTCTAGTTATGTCAGAGTATTTTTAGCAGTTTGGATCAAATTGCTATTTTATTCTTGAAAAAATAAACAAACTTTTATGTCAAAGATACAGAACCATTCTTCCCCCAAACTTTGAAATTTTCAAGTTAAATGGTGTTTTATTCCTGTGAGTAGGTCCCATTTTGGTACACTGATAGAAAATTGGCCTCTTTGTCCTGGAAGTACTTTACACCACAGTGATATTTTCTGTGAGAATGTGTCTATTTTTGAGTATGTAATGAGACATCCAGTTCCAAGTACCTTTTGTAGTCTATAAATACATTAGGAATATCTAGTTGCTTTGAGGTAGTTGAGGGAAAAGGAGAACTGAAAGGTATTTCTCCTCGTTATCCCTTCTATCTTGCTAACAAATTTTGAAGATTAAACCATAGTTCCATTAAAGGCACTTGTGCCTTGGAAATCCTGGCTCCCTTGAAATCGGCCATTGGCATGGCGCTTCTCCAGCGGCATTAGAAGGACCACTGCTGACACGCAGGTTCCAGACATCTGAGAGATGATGCTCTGGAGAACACAATGTGTCCTTAGCCCATAGATTGACAGGCCAATGAGTTTGGATACATCAGCTGTTCTGTGGTAATCCTCCTTGTGTTGCAGGCTTACCCTGTGACAAATAGAAAATTGTGTCCTCCTCTGTGAACGAAGGTGAATTGCTTTACGTACTCTTTGGTTTTAAGGGTAGAGCACACTTAAGGGCAGTTGTCACGAGCCAGCTGACAAGTGTTGACTTGGTCATATATGTGGTCCATATAATTTAACACTTACTTTGCTGAAACATAGTTTGCTTGAGGCCTTGCAAGATTAAAGCGTGTCTGCACTAGCAAGTAGTACTCTGCATAGGGCAGAAGAGTGGATAGTAAGGACCTGATGCCTGTACTGTACATGTTAGGGGACAGCAGTTCAACTGGCTATAGTCTTGTCCTGTGAATTTAAACAGTCTTTAGCAATCAGAACATAGTAGGGACATGCTTGGAATGTATCATGTATTTTACTTTAATCTGAAAGGTATTCAAGTTGTGCACTCCTCAGTGTAAATCAAAACACAGCAAGTAGGGAGATTAAAGGGATTAATTTCAAAAGCACAGTCCTGATCCAGACTGAAATACATGGACTTGCAAGTTCATCATGTCTAAGTTCTGTGAATCAGTGTCGTGGTTTCGGTTCCAGCCCAGCCGGTAACAAAGCGCCACGAAGCCGCTCACTCACCCCCCACCCCCGCACCTGGCCACGTTGGGATGAGGAGAAAATCCATAGGCAGGCTCGTGGGTCGAGACGAGGACTGGGAGGGATCACTCCCCACTTATGGTCACGGGCAAAAGACAGGCTCAGCTTGGGCAAGAAACAAAATCAATTTAATTTACTACAAATCAAATCAAAACAAGGGTATTAGGAAGGAAAACCAAACCTCAGAACACTTCCCCCCCACCCCTCCCGCCTTCCTGGCTCAGCTCCATTCCTGGTTCTCTCTCCCTCCTCCCCCCGGCGGCGCAGGGGAACAGGGGATGGGGGTTGAGTCAGCTCGCCACACATAGTCTCTGCCGCTCCTTTCCTCAGGGGGAAGATTCCTCACTCGTCCCCTGCTCCACCGTGGGCTCCCTCCCANTTCCCGAACTTCCCTGGCACGGGTCCTTTCTGCGGGCTGCTCTTCAGTCACACACTGCTCCAGCACGGGTTGTCCCATGGAGTCACGGCCATCTTGGGGAGCCTCCGCTCCACCGTTCACCCCCATGGGCTGCAGGGGGACAGCCTGCCGTCTCACCACAGGCTGCAGGGCCATCAGCCTCCTTCAGGCGCCCCTCCTCCCCCTCCTTCTTCACTGACCTCGCTATCAGCAGAGGTGTTCCTCTCACGTTCCCAACCCCCACCCTGCCGGTTCCCCTTCTTAAATATGTTCTCCCAGAGGCGCTGCCACCGTCACTCCCTGTCTGGGCCAGAGGCGGGTCCGACTCTTTGGTGCCAGGGGAGCTTCCAGCAGCTTCTTAAAGGAGCCACCTCTGCAGCCCCCTCCGCCACGACCAAAGAAAACCGTGCCACACAAACCCATAACTATCAGTTTACCAGCAAATGATGGAAGGGGGGCATTTCCCTGAAATACTTCTAAATAACAGATGTTGGTTTCCCTGGAGTTCTGTTTACAACTAAGCTGGACATGAAGTAGCTTGACAAAAATGAATTCTCACATCTTTTCCTGTTTTGCCTTTGGTCCTTGGTGCTCAGTAGGATTAGAGAGATTGACATCTAGCCTTCTGTTCAACAAACCAGAAAATACAAAGTCATCACTTACCAGAATGTAATTCTGACTATCAATTTTAAACTATTTCCACTTAAGGAGTAGGAAGGGGAACTAGAGAATATATGAGTAATGAGATTTTTTTAAAGTGTAATTATAGAAAATGTCACCAGCTTGATAAGCAGATGCCTAAGTGTTTCATGTCTTCGCTTACAATGACAATGTTCATCTGTTAAGTTAAAAAAACCCTGTAAAATATTTGTCTATTTATCTTACTAGGTGGTTTTGCATAGAACAAAAGAGTTAGTCTTATAACAGTAGAGATTTAATAAAACAATTTGTTCTTAAAGAAATGTCAATAATTGTGGAGAAAATGGGATAGATATCTAGCAGAACAAAAGAGGTTTGAACTCAAATATTACAGCTGGAGTGACTTGAAGGAGCAATATGATTTTTTAAAAATATGAAGTCTGAAATATTAATAAAATACAATGTAAGTATACAACAACTTTGAGACCCTAATGGAGAGTATATGAGCTATATGTTAGTACTCTTCTACTGCTTTACAAATCAAAAGCACTTTTCAAATATTAATCACATAATAATATTTACAACCTGGCAAATATTTTCCTTACTTTCAAGACAGGGAAAGAGAGACTTTACTAGTGTGAAGGTCTTATCTAAGGCTACATAGTATTCAGAAGAAGGAGACTTGGAATGTAACACCTTTAATGATAGCTCTAAACCAGTAACAGTTTCTCAGCAGAGAAGGGGGGGTTTTGTCTGGTTTTTCCCAGCCGTTGAAGAGGGCTTCAAACAATGCTAACAACCTGGTTTGGTCAGTATTGGACATTTGGTATTGGTCAATATTGGACATACCTGGTGTAGATATTAATATTTCAATCGTTGCCATCTGCAGAAGTCAGCAATTCAATTTGTGATGATTTTCAAAAAACTCGGGCTTATATATATATTTTTTTTTTTGTTTTATAGATATATATATATATCTATATATATCTATATATATCTATCTAAAAATAAGTAATAGCTCCAGAACGTGCTGGATTGCTTTGTAAGAATGATTGCACATCCACAGAATTGAGAATATGTAATCTCTGTGGGCCTTTCAACTCTCTTCCTGAGAATACTACAGAGTTCTCATTGTCCCTGTACGTTTTTACCTTCTGTCCTTTAAATGGCTGCACAGC
>VYZV01035311.1:964-11757 GCA_013401275.1 Pandion haliaetus | reverse complement strand
CAGTGACACAAACCTCTTGTCCATCTAAGAAATCAAGGATGGAAAAAGCAATTTCTCACTGCATTGTTGCGTGAAATTTTGCTCCCTCTACAGAAAGTGGTTGAAAACAGCAATATGTAGTTTGCAGTTCAGTGCTGTAAACCTTCTTTCCCCCACCTTTGCAGAAGAAGATGGATTCCCATCTTTCATGAGCTTGTTTCTGAAGTCAAAAGTATATTATTGATTGAAGGAAAGAGTGTCTGAGAAGATTCAAGTAGGTAGGGAGCTCTAGATTTTGAATATATTCAAACAGAAGCAGCACATCTGCCCTCTTCTTTTGCCATTTCTCCCTTTTTTTGTTTATTAATTTAGTGACATGCTAGTACTCATGGTAGTTAGTTATTCGGTTTTGTTCACAGAGTACCTGTGTGTTCTGAAGTCATGTGGCATCATCTACAGTAAATAGTGAAAGACGTATGTTTTTCCTTTGTGAAGAGGTGTGCTGTGTGATTCAGGCACTGCTTGGATTGAAAAAATGAGGAGATAGGCCTGGCCTGGCCTTTCAGCTCTTGCCCTTATGATAAAATCAAACTTATTAGACCACAGTAAGAGAAAGTATGTCCACTTCCTTCTTACATTTCCTTATAGTCCCTAAGAATTTTCCTAAATGATCTATGAAGTATAGGAATCTTGTAATGTAGGATGTAGTTCAGCTTAGGGGCCATTACCCATAATTATAAGCCACAAATCAAAATGGTTGTGGATGCATTGCACATCTTTGTTCAAGGTCCTCTGACTGTTGGCTTGTCTGGGGGCAAAGCATAAAGGTGATATTCATTGCATAATGTAATATCCAGGTGATTTGTGAAGTTACACACTTTTTGTTCATGTTCAGCTAGTTTAAGAATGAAACTTGTTTGTGGTTTTCCTGTATGATCAACCTGAAGTTAAATTAAGTTCATAATGTAAGCTTTTGTATTTCAGATGTTTTGTGAGTTCCTTATTTATATCAATGTATTTGAGTAGTAGCTATAAATGGAGGGGCTGTATGTATAAAAGAACAGGTGATGTTGATTGCTAGACCTATAACCTATCTAGTTAGATTTTATGAAGGCCTAAAGATACGTTGAGCTTGTTAATATCTAACAAAATTACTTTCCCCCGTCTGCTCACTAAAATGGATTTTTTTGCCCATCATTTTATTTACAGTCTTATAACAGAAAACCAGATAGTAGGAGTTAGTTTTTCATTTTAAAAGAAGTTTCATATCCATCAATATTCTCCACAACGAAACTTACTAACTGTAAATGGAGATTGTAAAGTGTACCTCTTTCCTGGGCTTCCACTGCTTTCAAGAAATGATATAAATCACTGTCTGGGAGGACCATTAAAGACAATTATTGTTTGAAGTAAAACTAATTTAAAATACAGGCAAATTCTGGGAGTTTGATAATGTTATGGTTGGAACAAGACTTCACTCAATGGGTAAATGTCTGTTGCCTCACTGAGACCTGCTAAATACTATTTGCCCTGAATTAACTTTTGTTTAGTTCTTTTGATAAGTGCGAACAGGTTAAGCCTTGTGAGTGCCTTTTTAGTATTCTTAATTCTTTGCAATTCTCTGCTATGTTGTGCTTTGCTTAAAGTAGCTGCATTCTCAGTGACAAAAAAGCCAATAACCTTACAAGTTTGTTTGACGTGGTGGTTTTGTTACCTTATATGTAGCAGTCATGTATTAAGGATGTTTAGGCTAAAGAGGAGTATTTTCTGTATTATACTGATGTTGATTATGTAACAGTTAAAGCAAAAATTACTTTTTTTTCTCATCTCCTTAGGTGCCCTGTTCCTTCAGCAAATTCTCTGTCTGATAAATCAAGGGATCACACAGATGATGATGATGAATACAAAGTTCCGTCTTCACATCCTGTAATACTGAGCTCACAACCACCTCATGGTCATAATACAAAACCTCTTGCTCGGTAAGATCATAAGTTCAGCCTTGAAGGCAACTTATTTACAAAAAACTCTGCTTTTTCCAAAATTTAACTGTATTCGATATTTATAATGATGGTTGAGCTTGCCTGCCTTCTAAAATGCCATATCTTTTCAAGTTTGGATTACTTAAGCCTCTGTTTCATTTGACCACCACCACCATCATAAATCTGTGAAGTTCACTTTGTTTTATCTTTCTTGCATCAAAACTGGGTATTTTTTGCTTTTGAATACCATTTCTGCAGTTGATCCTTTTTTTTTTTCCCTTAGGTTGAGGTTTTCAGAACTGACCAGGAGATTCAAACCCCACAACTCTTGCAAAATGTAATTTTAAGGAGAATTGTGTGACTGAAATTCCCAAAGTCAGCTTTGAAAATCATAAACTTTTACATTTTATGTAATTCATTGTGAGAAGGAGCACAGTAATGAAAAATATGTGAATTGGCAGCTGTATGTACATACTTATATTCTCTTTGTCCCACGTGTACTATGTCTTTTTAGCTTTTTGAGCCTGTTTCACAGCATATTCTCTTTGTGCTTCTCAGGAAGAGAACCTTTTTTTTTAAATTCAGATGGAATATATCTCTCTTGCTTTAAATGTGTTCTAAAATAGTATCTCCAAACTTTCACAGTTGTGATTTATTAATGGATCATGGCAAGGAGATTTGGAGCCAAGGGACATAGCAACTGAAGGCTGTGTCATTCCTGGTGAACTTCTTGGACTTTGACTCATAAAAAAAGCTGAATGTCTGGAATTAAGGGAATAAGTCTTGGGAAAAAGAAGGGCCAATTCTCTTTTGGTCTTGTAAACCAAAAGTATGATATTAAAATCAAGTATTGATCTGAAATGTTCAGACTCTTCTGCTATTAAAAAAATGCAGTGACATACTGCCATTCTCTCCTCTCTCTGTCAGAACGTAATAGCAAGGACCCACCATCAATAAAGCTTGACAAGTCTCTCATCCCCAAATTAGCCAATTATAATTCTTAGACCTCTTCAATCAGAATTTAGAACAGGTGGAAAAAAGGTCATAGTCCACTCACTCCTTGCATGCAGGTTAAAAATTCTGTCTTTATTAGAAATGCTGATCCAACCTTCACTGTGTAAACGTGAATATTACGCAGTTGTCTGGGCTTTATGATCTTGAGTACTTAAATTCCTATCTACTGTATGAGACTTAAAAAAAAAAAAAAATCGATGAATAAAACGCTGTGTTGGCCAAGCAAAAAATGGGAAGGAAAAAAAACAAAAACAACTTTCCAAGGTCCTAATCCTTTTTATCTGTGCCATTTTTTTAGCCGAGTGCATTGTGCTTCTGCATGGGAATGTCTTCCTGTAACATGCAAAGTTGTTAACAGAGGTGGAGTTGCTTGCATGACTAGGCTTACACAGGGATGTAACATTTCTTAGCCAAGAAGTCATCTGGAACAGGAGAGAGCAGTATGTGGGCAGATTACCTTGGCCTAGCAGCTTCCAAGGGCTATGTCTAGGTTAGCAAGTAGTGGGGTGCAATAGGAGTGAGTCTGTAGAGGGGGCCAATTGACTCCAAGGACCCCACATCCACACTGTATGTTTTGGGAAGTTTGGGATTCAGACTAGCCCTAACGTGGTCCTATGGCCAGAGTACCGTTTAGTAATTGCAGCACATCGGACAAGCTCCTGCAGGACATCTTTTGAGTTAACATCATTGTCGTGGTTTAACCCCAGCCAGCAACTATGCACCACACTGATGCTCGCTCACTCCTCCCCACTTCTAGTGGGATGGGGAGGAGAAACAAAAAAAAGAAGTAAAACTTGTGGGTTGAGATAAGAATGGTTTAATAACTAATGTGAAATAAAATACAATAATAATAACAACAACAAGAACAATAAAGTACAGTAATAATAATTGTAATGAGAAGGAATATAACGGGGTAGGGTGGGGAGAGAAATAAAACCCAAGAAAAGACAAGTGATGCACAATGCAATTGCTCACCACCTGCTGACTGATGCCGGAGCAGCAATCCACCCCTCCCAGCCAACTCTCCCCAGTTATACACTGAGCATGGTGTTCTGTGGTATGGAATATCCCTTTGGCTGGTTCAGGTCAGCTGTCCTGGCTCTGCTCCCTCCCAGCTTCCTTGCCACCTGCTTGCTGGCAGAGCATGGGAAACTGAAAAATCCTTACCTTAGGATAAGCCCCACTTAGCAACAACTAAAACATCAGTGTGTTATCAACATTATTCTCAACACTAAATCCAAAACACACTGTACCAGCTACTAAGGAGAAAATTAACTCTATCCTAGCCGAAACCAGGACAATCATCCAGAAGCAATTGAGTGTGCATGTTCTGAGATCTCTCTGCGATGTAAACCAGTGTAAACAGTGCTGTAAGTGGGGATGACTTGTAGAGATTTGTTTATAAATTGATACTCCTGACCTAAACTAAAATGCTAATATCTAGCTGCACCCTGAAAGATTCTTGAGAAAATAACCAACTGGAAAACCAGAAACTTCTCATTTTCTCTTATCCTTCTTTTGCAGGAAAAAGAGTTCAGTGCTTGTAATTGGCTGGTACAGGATGTCAGCAGGCCATTAGAATTACTAATAGCGGCTGTAGATGGAAAGCTGATTTCAAAGTTTTTTCTAGTTTTTAGTTTATTTCTTAGCTTGCGTACTTGGTCTTGCACTTACTTACTTTTTTGGCATTAATCCAGGGCTCGCTACAGAGAAAGTTCCTCAGTTTGCCGTTCACATCGCTCTATGATTAAAACCACTAATTCATTTTATAATGTATTCTGATAAGAATTTTAACTCNCTGTATGAATATATATGATTTTCCATATAGTTAAAATGTCTCCTTTTAGGTAATGTCGCTGCTTATATGTGAAAGCTGAGATAAAGCTTTCAAGAAGAATGTTGATTCTGGTTGATGCTGTACTCTTTTAATGCACTTCTTTTAATCTCATGGTGAGGGGAGTGTCAATAAAAGCTTAACTTTTCAGTACTGTTTAGCAAAACTGTTAACAACAATTCTATTTTTTAATTGTCATAAATTTTTAGCTCCCTTCAGTTCTGTCCCCGGGTATCACATTCTCTTACCTCTTTCCTCAGTCTTGCTTCCTCAGTTCTTGGGTAGTACTTAAGAGTTTTCTGTAAACTAAAGAGCCCACAAAATTTCTTCTGGATGTTTCGTAATTTAGGAGGTGTGTAACACTTCCATCCTACCCTCAAATTTGTATTGCCTCGAAGACTTTTTGTTCTTTTACCAGCAGATATGACAATGCTAAAAATATTACATTACCGGTCTTATTTTCTGGCAGCTCAGTTAATTGTCTGATCATCTCTTCCCAGGTATGGGGCAAGTTCAGCAATAAGAAACGGAGTGAAAGAATTTTAGCATTACTAATTAGGCTACTACTAGAAGAATGATACATTATTACGTTCACTATCTTTTCCTAATAAATCTTTTTCCAAAAGGAAAAAAAAAAAAAATGACAGAAGGCTTGCTTGTTAGTACTCACTTGCTGCCCTTCTTTCTGGTCTTTACTGTTGATGTAAACAGGTATTTTAGCATGATTTGTAAACTGATCACTTAACTGGGCTCATTATGACCCGAATACTTCTGAAGTGGTGCACTGTTAAGTTATCTTGCTGCCTGTGGCTGGTTAGATTATTGAAAATGCAGAATTGATTAAAATTAAATAGAAGATATTCTCAAGTTATTTAGTATATATACTGAGGAGTCAAAGAAAGTGTCGCGTCCACTGCATTTGAGAGATTGAACCAATCTAATTTCAAAGATAGAAGCAACACTTCTTCTACCACTTCCCCCGGGAAATTAATTCATAACAAAATAGCTCTTACCATTAGTCTTTTTGTTTTGTTTTGTTTTTTAAGTCTTGTAATTATTCTTACATTTATTTCATTACTCCTAGTTACAACTCTTGGGACCACAAACACAATTTCACTTCCTCTTTCCTGTTTATGTATATTAAATGATTCCAGACCTTTATTCATTCCTCCTTTCCATATGGCCAGAGCTGATAGTTTTATTAATATTCATACTATTGGTAAAAGCCAAGATCTGAAATTTTAGCTGTATATAGCTCTAGCAGATTTGCCAGTATTTAGTAATAATGGTGCATAGTGGACTGGGATTTTTATTTTTAAGCTGGAATTGTTTAGCGTGATGGCCTTTTTCCAAAGAAACTCTCTGGTTCTTTCTGAATATGCAAGGTCCACAGTACCAATGTCAGGAGTAATTCCCCAGTTCTTTCACATTAATTTAAACAATATTTAGTATTATGAAAAGGCTTTTGTTCTGTGTTTTTTCCCTGCCGTACTTGAACAGAGTCACCTTACAAAAATAATCTCTAGTATTTTTCTGACAAGATTATAGGCATTTTGTACTGTTTGGTTTAGATGATTTTCATATTTAATTTGATACTGCTGTTTGATTTTGAGGGCATAATATGCTTCCATTTAAAAAAAAAAAAGTAAACTGTGGTAGAATTGTCAGCGAGACTTAGCTTTTTCATACAGAAATGAATAGACGCCTGCAAAACTGCTTTGGCTAGTTTGTTGGTTTTTTTTTTTTGCTAATGTTTGGCTAAGAGTTTAATTGAAATTTGTTATTGCTAGTGGTGTGTTGTGGTGTTGTTGTGTTGGGGTTTTTTTGTTGTTTTATTTTGTATTTTGTTTAATGACTTTTTCTGTGTACTTCAGAGTGGATAATTACGAAAATCCACATTTCCCTTTATCGTATTTCTGCTAAGGAAAATTCAAGAGCTGGGAAGGCGAAATAGGACCGAGTCTGTGACTTAAAAGTGTGAATAAACTAATGAATGACCTGAGCTCTGAAGTGAGGCCTATGTTTAGTGTTAGTTCTTACTCTATCTTGTATTGCAGCCTTGAGTAAGTTATTTAAGCCATGTCAGTACCCCACCAAGAAAGCAGTGTAATCCTGCAGAGCAGTTTTATTAACAGTTAACCAGTATCTGCTCTCAATATAAAAAGTATAAAGTTTAAAATTGGTGCAGCTTATCATCTTTCATTCGTTTCCATATAGTGAACCGCCAGCTCAGGTACTTCATCATTCTGGGAATTAATACTTGGATAACTGGTTGATGCTTCCTGTTTAATGTCTGTCTTCAGGGTGTGTGAGAATGGCCAATGTGCTGGAGTAACGAATGGAACACACAGTACTACTTCTGAGGTGAAGAAGTCAAAACATCCGGAGTTAGGTATCTTCTTATTTTTCACTATTTAGCAAGAAAATTTACTCTGTGCTGCTCTAGGGGTACAGCAAGAAAAAATTCACTTCTTGTGATTGTGTCATTCAGGAGATGTCTATGATGCACCTACTGTTCCGGTACCTGTGCCACCTGCACGACCTCCTACCAGAGACAACCCAAAACACAGCTCTTTGCTCAACAGGACACCCTCCGATTATGATCTTCTGGTGCCCCCTTTAGGTTGCAGACTTTTTGCTGATAACGTTTAATGGTTAACATTGCCTAGGTGAACCAAATGCCATGTTTATTGAAAAACAACCAATGTTGAGTATGTTAAGAGTACCAAACAAGCTATGGGCTAAATACTACAGCTGCAAGTCAATATTTGTGTCAATGATCTGTACTTGGTGTCTGTCTGTAAGCCCTCATGCAAGACAGACGAAAAGTCATACTAAATCTGTATTCAAGCTATATAGAAAAGCAAAACCATTTTCCCTTAAAAAAAAATCACAATTTTTGGTCCCTTGGTAGGAAGTTTGAGCATTGCAACGTAATGCAAGAGTGGAGGGCTTTTCCTATTGTAGCTTAAATAATTCCATTTTTTTAATCAAATAAAGAAGTGGTATTTCAAGTCAAAGAAAACAAATTAATAGTTTATTTCTGGGTTTTTTCCACTCTCAAGGGACAGTTCATAACTCACTGCTGCCTCCAGTCACCAAAAGCTATCTTTTCCAAACCTGATTTCTGTTCTGCTCTGCACAAAAGTCAGTGAGCTCTGCATATATACAAGGGCTGTGCTTGGCCACTACCCATACCTTTATTGAAGAAGTCAGCTGCATGATTGTATCTGTGTGTGTCATCATCCAATTTTCTGGTTCCATAAAACCTTTTGAACATTTGCTATGTTCTTGCACTATACTCTCTCTGGTCCCTGAAGTGTTCCTGGGTTGTGGGAATACATAGAATTGAAGGCAGAAGAACACATAAAAATCACACTGCTTGGTAATTCTAGCCCTGTCTGCACCACCTTTGTGTAAGGGGTACATTCTTTTGCCAAGCTCTGGAAAATTTGTATCTGGCTTTAGAACAGCAGATGAAGATAATACACAGTATAAATGTAGCAGATTCAAGGTAGTCAGCATTGGTGTTTGAATATAAATATATTTGCTTAACCACTGAAACATAGCTGTTACTCTACAATGATATTCAGTGAAGCTTTCGTTACAATACACTCTTTGCAACTGAGCCACTAAAAGAAATCTCTCCCCCATCACAGAAAAGAAACTGAGCACTGCAAAAGGTCATTCAGAGCATGTTTTAGACGAGGATTGTGCATAGTAAGAGTCAGGTTTGCAATTTCATTATTGGAGTCACTGAACTGCTAGATGAACACCCTAGGAGTAAAGGCCTCAGAGAGGAAATAAAAAAAAAAAAAGCTTCACTCTTTATTCTACAGTTCTTAATGAAGTTTTGCTTATCTAATAATTCCTTTCTAAAATGCAGGTGAAGATGCATTTGATAACTCACCCCCTTCACTACCACCACCTCCACCACCTGCTCGGCACAGCATGATTGAGCACACAAAACCTGCTGGCTCAGGAAGCCGACCTCCTTCAGGACATGAACTGTTCCTTCATTCTGGTAGGAATACAATGGAAATAAGATATATTATTTCATATTGCTTTACTTCAGAAGCTTATCTGTTCTGTGATAAAGTTGTCATGAGGCTTCAGAAGTCTGTTTTGTCTATACTTCATTATACAAAATGTTAAAAAATAGGTGGTTTTTAATGGTGGGGATGAAATAACTCAGAATATAAAAAGACTTCACTTTTCATTATCACAAAGTAATTAAATGAGGTCAATATGTCTATACCAGGCTAGACATTTTGGTAAATTATACTTTTCTAGTAAGAGTTATTACTTGTGAAGTGCCAAGTTTTCTGTTGTAATCTGTGATACTAGTCTGTATCCTTTTATCAACTCCATTCTTTTCTATAGTAAAACATAATTAATAGGGTTTATTTTCAAGTTGGAACTTGGGGAATAACATAGAAAATAAGGGAAAAAACCATCCTGCTTCGTTAGAACTGAATTTTGCTGCAAAACTATATTAATTGTGAACACAGTTGCAGGTGCCTGTGGTTCATAACCTTTTTGATAAGTCAAGTGTTCACCTATCTCTCCCCATGAATCACTGTGACACTTTCAATCTGGTATTTTGCTCATGAATTTAGCTTTTATATCTTTTACTATTTGCAATTTTTGTCTTTGAATTGAAAAGTATTTGATTGTCAGGCTAATTAAGTTGAATACCTTTGCTGATGATGATGCAGATTACAACAGGATTTTTGTGGGTTCTAGTGAATGTCTGTGAAGTGATGTTTTTTTCCTCTGTGGAAGCTTCCAAAGGATGTTGGTGTCTTGAAGTTTACCTGTCCCAGGAATATTTTCAGTGGTTATCTACCTTGTGGTGTGGTTAGATGTCTTCTTCCTCCTGTCTGTTTTTCTTAGAAGCTGTATGGAGAGGAATATAATGAAATGTTTTAGCGGTAGTGTTGCAGGAAGGCCAGAACGTGGATGACAAGCAGTCCTGTGCAACTGCATAATGGCCTGGCAGGTTGTCGGCTGTTTGGCTGACCTTTGTGAATGATACTAGCTGTGCGATGAAAGTGAGCTAGTTTAGGTTGAACTGGAGTGACCTTTTACAGAATGTTTTTATTATGTATTTTTTGCCACCAGTCAAGGCGTGACATTGAGTAATTTGCCAAAACGGTGTATACTTTAACATGCATATTCAGCTCAGTGGGTTACTTTCTCATATAAGCCTCTGAATGCTTCCAGGTAAAAAGACTTAGCATGTTACAGGATGTAAAGGTTGATCTTCACAAATACAGGGCCAGGAATTAATTTATCTTCAACACTTCAAAATAAAAATTATGTAATCGTCAGCAGTCCAGTCTGGGTGGCTTAACTCTTATCATCTGATGCAGAGACACACACTGCACCATTCAGTTAATGGGAATGGAGAGGAAAAAATAGAAGCCCTCACACAAGCTCTGTCTGTCTGTGTGCCGTTCCCAGAAACATGCAGAGTTTCAAATTTTAAATGTTATTTCCAAATAATCTTAAGAAGCATCTCTGATAGTGTTAAAAAAACATTTAATAGCTTTTAATTAAAAATCTAGAAAATGTTTCTACAACCATGTGTTGTTCATATTTGCATAGTGAATATAATCTTAACAGCAGCAGTTTTCATTAATCTTAGAAGGGTATAAATCTTCTTAGGCATACGTGGTTGTGTGGATTGGTCTTTTTTTATTCATATGGTATTTCTAAAGCCATATTACTCACTTTGCATCTTGTCAGATAAACTGCTGTGGATGATTTATGATGTGTTTTTGATGATTGGTTTCATATAAGTCTTGGGGGTGATTTCTTAGCTATCCATCAGATCCTGTCAGATTAGAATAATAATCTCATCATCAACAACAGCGAAAAGTTGCACTCACATACAAATACTGTTAAGAGCCCAGAGCAGAAGCCAGGTCCAGGATGATGTTAGCACTTGCTCAGCTGCATCCTCAATAGCCAAGGGGGGAAAA
>VYZV01035310.1:29731-43943 GCA_013401275.1 Pandion haliaetus | reverse complement strand
CTGGGCCAGAGGCGGGTCTGACTCTTTGGAGCCGGGGAAGCTTCTAGCGGCTTCTTAAAGGAGCCACCTCTGCAGCCCCCTCCCCCACTACCAAAGAAAACCGCGCCACACAAACCCATAACAGCTAGGAAAACAAAGGTAGGAAATAAGGTGGTTTTTTCAGAAGAAAGGGAGGCCATTCTGGGAATTGAACAAAGATCTGTGCCAAGCTTTGCCATTTAATTTACTCTTATGATCTGGAAGAGGAAATGCAAAAGCAAGGTTGAATAGTGAAGTCTACTGATAATAGAATTTCTTCAGGGGAATCAGACCAGAAAGTAACTGAAATGAGTTGAAGATGGTATCACTATCTCAAGTGGATTTACTAGTAAGAAAATGATGGGTGAAATTCTGCATCAATAAATGCAAAGTACTACACATGGGAAGAGAGGAGACTGTTAGTGATATGTATATGCAGTTATAGGTTTTAACTTAGCCATTATGTCTCAGGAAGAAACTTAGAGCCATTTGGGACAGTTCTATGTAAATATAAGATCAATATTTAAGAGCAGTCAAAAAGGCAAATAGAACATTAAGAAGTATTAGGGAAGAAATCAGGAACAGAGCAGAAAATACCATTCTGCCACAATATAGATCTTTTGTGCAGCTTCATCTAATTACAAAATCTAATCTAATCTAATCTCCAAAATATCAGAAAAGAGATCTTCATTTCAGAGGGTTATTGCAGAACTTGAAGAGGTACAGTGAAGGGTGGCATGGCTGGTCAGTGTTGGAGAACAGCTCCTGGAGGAGGGAAAGATTAATACATTAGGATTCCTTGAGCCTACAAGGCAAAGGGCTGAGGGAAAAACTGGTCATGAATGGCAACAAAAAAGATGAACAGGTTTTGATGAGCATACAATTTGGGAGACACCAGTGAAATTTAGAAGTAATAGCGGTAGAAAAAGAAAACTGAGTCCTTTTCCACCAGAGCATAATTAAAGTGCAGGCTATTAAGTTCATAGACAGTCATGGCCGTAAAAACAGGGAAATACCAAAGCAAAAAAAAAAGCACAATTTTTTTTCCCACACATTGCAACATCTGATCACATATCAATATGAATTATTTATATGAAAGCTAACCATTACCCAGACATTAACATAACTCAAACCCTGAAGTACAGCAATGCTCAAAAGGAAAGAAAAATAAGTTGTATTTTTTTCTATCAATCTCCTAACTTAGTTGAGGTTCCAGAGGGCAACTGCCTTGTTTGTGCAGGGTTCCAGGAAGTCTCTTTTTTTCCCCTTTTTTAAGTGCAAATAGAGCTAATAAGCCAAGATATGTATTACCAGCTAAACTGACAATAACAGTTGTCCCCAAGCCCGAAATTATTTTTCCTTCACATGGTCAGTTGTCCTTGCATAATTTGTCTTGCAGCAAGCTGTTCAGACAACACAGGGTATGCACCAACTCTCATTCAGGTTTCTGTTCTTCATTGCAAATGGACTTGCACTGCCTCCATCAGCACAAGAACATTAACAGTCACATTGTCTCTTCCTCAGGATGGCTGGAAGCAGTGGCTTCCCTTCTACGATTTACCTGTCCCTTTGTTTTTGCTACTATTGCAGTTCAGATGAGGGGAAAGATAAAAAAGTTACGATCATGATCAGTAGAGAAAGAGCTGTGATAACCAGACCAGCTGTTGCTTTGCTTTTGGGGCAAACATTTACTATTTTGCAGTCCTCTCCCAACTTCAGTATGATTTTGCAGCAGTTGCGAGGTGAGATGTATCTGATTAAAACTATTATCCGATTTTTTGTACCAGTAACAGATGCAGTCACTTTGAAGTCCCTGCTTAGATTAAGGAATGCATTAAAATGAATACAGTTTCTTTTATCTACCCTTATGAGAAAGATAGCAATGGAGAAAAGATATCTCCCTTTTATTTGTCACTATTGTGGGACAGGAGGTTCCTCAACTGATGAAAGAAGTAATCACAATGTCAGTTGACCTACTTAGACAAGAGAAAGACATGAAACAGAATCTCAACCAGTCACACCTGCCTTCCACACAGTTGTCACATTAAAAGAAAAACTAAGACCAGTAACAGAAGGCAGTGTGGAACTAGTTGGAAGATCTGGACATAGTTGTGCTCAGAGTGATTCCTTTGCTGAGTCACAAAGCACTGGGTAATACTGGGCCACTGCTTCTGGGATGTCTGTGTCATGTGCAGTAAGAAAGGCACAGGCCACAACAAATACCTTCACCATTCAGGTGTGGAGTTACTGACAGGGCCCATTTCCTTCTAACCTGTAATCGGGGTGAGCCTGTGGTTTGTAGAGTGTGTTGGAGTATTGCTTTCAGCCCACAAGCACTGGTCTCAGTTGGGGCGGTTCACTACACATGTTAACAGAAAGTTGTCAATGTAAGGCTTAAATTCACAAAGCACAAATGCAGCTGAGATTTGTGATTAAAGTAAATTGCCTAGAGAAGCTCAAAGCTGCAGCAAGATGCCACCAACAAACCCTTATGTTGACTTAATTTTGCTGCGCACATCCATTCTAGTTGCCCAGCCTACTGTTTTTCTCATCCTGATTCAGTGTTACAAATTTCATCCTTAATTACATTTAACACTGTTCTGCTTCTGCCAAAGGACGCCAGACACTAGGTAAATCTCCAGTAACTCAGATCCACTTGAGGAGAAGCTGAACAGCTGTTTTAGACTCCACCGTACACACAAAGCATGGTGAGCTGAGGGTTGCAGAGACCATGTTCTGGCCAGGCTGCAAGCTCCAGAGTGCCCAGATCTTGATAATTGGCTTACACTGTGTCCCCAGAGAAACAGCAGATTTCAAGACAATCTGAATCACCTTGTGGATTTTCAAGATCTCAGAGCAATTCACCATCTTAGCTGTAGCTGAGCTGGCACACTGTTATAATTCTTTTAAAAACAGGGAGTAGCTTAAGTGTACTGAGGCTTGACTGGCTTCACAGTCAGCTAAGAGTAAAGACTGCCGAATCATTAATCTTCTGGATTTCACAAAGTCTATTGCTGCAGGCTAGCTTGCCGTTTAAAGGCCTTGGGCCCAATAGCCCTCTGGTAAGAAAATTCACTTAGCTTCCTGGGAGAAGGGATGAATCCCAGGTCCCACCAATGAGGGCTGTGGATGAAAGGACTGCAAGAACACGAAGAGGTAAAGATGGGGGCCAGGCAAAGAGATGGAAACTAATCTCAACAGGGAAAAACAGGACTGAAGAAGGGCAGGGGTCTTCTCAGCAGCAGTGTGGAAGCCCTGACAGGAACACCTACAGTAAAGGCATGCAAAAGCAGAGACTTAAGGGAGATGCACTAGCAGTACCAGCCTTGGGCAAGTTGGACCTTGAGGAAGCTCTGATACAGCTTCTCAGGGTGGGAGGTTGCCCAGGACCATGGGACCCATACTAAGAGAAAGACACCTCTGTTAGACTTTGGAAGGCTGTTCACCCATTTTCACTAATGTTGAACTGTGATTTGGAGTGATGGATGGGAGACAAAATAAGGGGTGAGGAGGGAGGAACATAAGAGGTACAAAATGGCAGTAGTCAACTTCTTGTACAAATGTTCACTGTCTGTTTTTATAGCATTTCGATCAGTCTACAAGTCCCAAATCTTAGTACAAAATACATCTGCAGACAGTTTCCAGGCAGAGAGGATGACTACATAGAACTGCTTTTTAGGTGGGGCTGGTTTCCCGATATCACAACTTCTTCTTGGAGCAGTTAAAGACTTCACTTGAATTTCTGTTCTCACTTTAGCGGTAGCAGCAAAGACCCTCATCTCCATTTCAGATGCACAAAAGTGTCTCCAAGTTACACTATGATGGCCCAGCTCAGAGTATGCATATGTTGGCACTGGATTCTTCCGTATGCAAGGAAAACTTAGGGTTACTGGGCCCTAAATCCAATCTGGACTGTCAGTGTAGGGTTAAATAACATGACCTGCTGAAGTGCCAAGCTACCGTCTGTCTCAGGAACTGTGGGAGTGGTTCAGCTCTTATTATACTGAAGAAAAACTACTGAGCACTGAAGAAATAACTTCCCTTATGTTTTATCCTGACTATTTGTTGTGTCCCCATATGTCTCATCTCCTACTATCTTCTGTGTGCCTTTTAAAGCTCAGTGTTTTAAGTCTCCTACTTTGCTCTACCATTTGGGTGCTTGCTAACATTTTTTACCCATACCAGTGAATTGTCACTCACTTCTGATAAGAGATATGAAAGTGAAGGTGACATTCTGCTCTTGAAGAACAAGACCACAAGAGTACTAAATAAAACAACTGAAACATACACTCTTCAGTAAGAGAAAGCTGAAAACTCCAAATAAAAACAGATTGCCATAACCTAATTACATTTTAACTAATAATATACTAGGTAATAATATACTCAAATGGAAATGTGATTAAAAAACTTATGGATGTGTATCTATACATATATACATATGGTTAGCTGTACTCACTCTCCCCCCACACACACAGGAAAAGGGAATTTTGCTGTTGTGAGGGGCTGCCGTGCCCTTCTCCCCTGTTCCTCAAGTGATGCTGGTTAAGCCGTGGAACAGATTTTAAGGGTGAATTTTTGTGGTGGACAGCACTGAACAGTTGAACTTGCCTCTACATTGCAATGACCAACGGTAATGGCTGGCCAGGAACAGCAGCATCACAGGCAGAGGTGGAATAATCATGTAAGAGATTTTGAATTATTATAATTCACATTTTCAGTCTCTCTTAGAGACTGGAAGAGCTGGATTCAGGCTAAACCCCTAAATACCCTTAGCAGAGAAGGGCTCCTTGTTAAAAGTATCCTACAGCTTCTGTCTCTTTCATTAAAAACAGCATATAAAATGACAGGTGTGACACTTAACAAGAGAGTGTCATCACTGGCATGGAGTAGAGGCATGGGAATTAAGAGATTTCTTTCTTGTCCAGTCACGGATTTGCTCTATGACCACAGTCAGCACAACTATTCTGTTGTGTTTCATTTAACCTCTCCATAAAAGAGGAAATTGCAGGCACAGCTCACTGCATGGTCAAGCTAATCTGCTTAATATTTGTAAAGCTGAGAGGGCAGAAGGCAATATCAAACTGCGGGGTAGATATTATGTGAACTAATTCAGTAGTTCTCCAATAAATCTCTCTTACTAAATGGATTTCTGTGCTTAAGCAATGTTGCTAGCAATTTGCAATTCGCTTGGAATAAGTAATATATTTCTATGGAAACCAAATCTTTGCATTACATCATTGCCAAGAAGGAACAAAATACACATATATTGCAGAAAATGCATGTAAAAAATTGAATAAATTAAAATAATAGCTGTGTGCAAACAAGGACTTTAAACAACTTGAAGTATCACTTCTTTCAGTGAAGCACTTGGAGCTGCATAACCTTGAATCTAAATTTGTGCATAGCAACAGAAGTGAATTTGACAGTCAGCTGTAAGTATTTACATTCTGTGCTATTAGCTTTTTAAAACATAAATGTCTTGCTTTTACCACTCGTCTGGTATAAAAATAACTTCTCTAGGAGAAAATTTGGGGTGTGATCCTCACCACCCTTGAACAGCAAGGAAAGAGAGTGCTTGAGCACAAATACAGTCTCAGGGGCAGAAACTGGGTTTTACAGAAAAAGAGAAGTGGAGGAGAAAGAAACAATCCCTCTTCTCCTTTTGACTTACTGCACTTACTAGAGTACCATTTGACCCTGTGGGTAGGTTGTCTCTGCAAAGAGGACGAAGATAGCTGTCCTCATTTCTGGAGTGACCCCCCTGTTTCGCTGTGTTGCAGCAGCTTTCAGCCACCACACTGGCCCATGGACACCCGGAGGTCTGAGTACCGCTCCCGTTGCATACGTGAAAAGCAACTAAGAAAAGCAAGTCATTGCTCTGAATTCACTTGACTGCTGTCCTCACCTCAGATGGAAAATTTTCAAGGGTGTGCAGTCAGAAGGATGCTGTATCACAGCCCCGACTGGCACGAGAGCGCATTGCAGTTACAGGGCAGAGTGTACAAGCGTGGGAACCTGCAGAAACAAGCTGCTGCTCAAATGTCAGCTTCCCCCATTTCCTTGTCCCACCACCCAATGCTGCTTTGTGGGCTGGGCTGCTCTGCCGCTTCTCTATGAGCAAGGGGGCCAAAGAAAATCAGTGTATTTAGCACAGAGTGTGCTGTTCCCTCCTGCCCCACACATTCAGGCCCCACTGTTAATGCACAGGGGCTATGCATGGATTCAGCCCCCCAACACATACACACACCCCTCCTGTGGCCAGGTGGCAACAGCCCCCACAGAACGTGCATGGACTGCAACAGGAGACAGCACCCAAAACCACGCTCCAGCCCCAAGAAATCTTCTTCCTTCTGTGGCTGTCCCAGCAGCGCACGTATGTACCAAAATCAGTTAGACTGAATGGAGGGGTTTTCCACCACCACCACCACCACCTTTTTCCTACTTAGATCCTATTTGTGTCACAGGCTTAATTCTCACGCAGGAGGAAGGATGCTGCAGACATGACCAACTCTCCCTTCTCATGGACACGTCAACTGACTTTCCCTGTCTCAGCCAGGCTGGTTTCGCAACAGACACCTACCGGGGAGCCCCATCCTGACACAAGAAGGACAGAGGCTACTGGTAGACTGCAGGGCTTGCTGGGGTTTCATCATTCACCCTTGGGTTGTGAGAGCTGAAACCCTGCAGCACAAAATACAACATACTCCCACCACCACCACACAGGCACACACACACACACAACTCAGCAAATTGCACAGAGGATATGCAGAACGTGGAGCTGAGTTTTCATTTATTTCTTTTTAAACACTCCAGCATCAAATCTTAAATCAAGAAAATACTTTGGGTACACAATGGGTGTAAGGAAGCTCAGGGTACCAAGTCACGCGAAACAGGCTAATCATAGTTTTGATTAATCTTTTACTGTTAGCACAAGTGAAATAGTCAAACCTAAATTTTTTCTCTGACTTGGGGAAAAAATACCAAGTAACTGGAGAGTGGAATAAATCTTTTGGGTCCTATGTGGATTTTCTTATTAAAAAGAAAAGGATAAAAATACTTTTTTTTTTCCTTGAGAAGATAGTGTCAAGAACAAACCTATCATTAAAAATACGAGCAGCAGACTGGGGATCTCCCCAGTCAGCATCATGTGTCTTCCAGGCGAGAGGAAAACTCCCTGTAAGGCAGACAGGGAGTTTGAATTATTAAAGCTGAAGGAATAATCTACTCAGACTGATCAGAGCAGTGCTCTCTCGAGAGCTGGTGGGGTTTTTCCACTGGCAGGCAGACTACATCGTACGTGAGCTGCATTTAAAGCAGTCACCAGCATATTTCCATATTGCTTTCTCAAGCACAATTTCTATTGCCACAAGTATTTTCCTCAAAACCCCTCCACCACCCACCCTCCCCACCCCTGCTGTTAGAGATGATAAAAAATCAAATGAGAAACTAGGATTAAATCCCTCAGAGAATATAACATGATTTCCCCATCACTTCACTGATTCCACAGGAGAAATTTTTTTTTATTTTAAATAATTGCACCTACAAATGCATAATGCAGCAAAATTAAAATCTATGGGCACAGGGTTTCCCAGGCAACCTCTTATTAATTGTCTCTTTCTTAGTGATACTTAGTTCACTGCACTATAAAACCCTGAACAGCCTCATCTGTCACAGACTGAAAGAAGCGGGGGGGGGGCAGAGGGAATGAACCCAACAAGAGGTTCATTCATTGAATACGTGAATGCTATATGATTATTTTGATTCCTAAGAGTAATTTTTGAGCTATCTGCGTGCAAATGCTGGTTGTAAAGCAGTGCATTTAAACATGAAAGGAATTTATTATTCTAATTACTAAAAAAAAGTATTTTCAGTCTCCTAAGGAAATGTGGTTTATAATTAAAAAAGTTTCCTGGCATCCCTGTGAAATATTTCTGGCTTCTTTCATAATTCAGTTGTGTCACTCACATTTAGTATGACTTCCACCTCCTGAAGTTTCACAAGAAGAAATGCCAATCACACTGCAGACTCATATATAAATAATCGTTTGAACTGGAAACTGCCTCGAAGAGCCAGCCATCAGGGAAAGCAATGCTGATGTACCACCACTCTCTTCTGTCCATGTCAGTTGCTTTTTTTCTAAATTCTCCAAGATGAGGGGCACAGGAAGATGCTGGGGGCTGTGCTCTCGCCTGCCAGCTTTGCCTGGTGTTATCACAGGGGGCTAGAAGCTTATGTTTTGGGAAAGTATTTACGTGTCACAGAGGTGCCTACCTGCGTTAGGAAAACAAACTAAAAGCCTACAACTGCTAAACCCAAAGGCTTTACAGGTGGCGAGAACACTGCCAGCCATAAGCTTTCCCTCCTCACTGCCAAACAACTTGCAATAAAAATTCTCTTGTGAATTCCTGCAGCAGCCACATCTCCCCCCCATCTTCCCCTCCAGCTCAGTTCCCTCTCCCTGCCCTTTTCTGTCTACTCGTCTACATGAAAAACTGCCATTTGGGTCAGTCCTGCCAAGGTGGGAAAAGGGTATCAGCCAGTAACCTAATATCCATGCAGTCCGTAAGAGATTATGAGCATATTTCAGAAGCCATCTTTCACCTCCCATCCTGCTGAACTCACCACTCCAGTTCCTTAGCTACAAAGAGGAGAAAAACCATGTTGTCCTTTTCTCCCTTCATGTTCCCTTGAGATGACAATGAAAAACTGCCCCGCACCTTCAGTGCGTATACACAGAAGGAAACAAATCCTTCATTTTGCTTTATTGTCACCTCATATGGTAAAACCACTGCAGCCTGTCATTTGGGGCACATCATTTTCTCAATTCATCCCTAATGCAATTTAGATTGGAGTTACAGGGAAACATGCAGTCAGGAACCTGCAGATCACTAATAATTAGCAAGGAGGTAAGGGAAAAAATTGATGCCAATAAAATGAAAAGGTCAGAAGTTGACTCCATACTTTGAATACTAAACAGACAAGCCCTACCTGGACATGTTCAATTACACTTCCATATTTTTTCTCCTGCTCGATTCAGAATTTTACAATTCAGTCATGAGGTTAAAACACTGGACAGAAAGAAAACATGACTCAGCTTTGTTAACAGCAGTAATGATAAACAGGAAGTAAAGCAGAACATTCACTGGTGACTGCTTACAACAATCCAGTGAGATAGAGCTTTTGAGACTCCCAAAGTAAAACCCAGCAACAGTAATTAAAAAAATTACAAAAGGAGATTAATTTCATTGGTACCCATGCCAAAAAATATGATGCAATTTAGTCCAACTCTTTATTTTTGTTGGCTATAAGTAAACATAAGAGCACACACAGATAATGAATGATTTGCAAATAAATTGAAGCAGAAGGCAAAGAAAATCTGTTAGGTCCCATCTACAAGAGCAGGGCGGGGTGGGGAACTACCCAGCATTACTTTTTCATAAAAGTTATTCTGGAACATTTAATCCACTTCACAAGGCAGTTAACGAATCCAGACCCTGGTCAGTTTTACTGCAGAGCAGTGCCTCTGGATGGGAGACCATCCTGCAAGAACTGCTTCACTGTTGTGTAGTCTGTGGCAGGCTGGCCAGCCACCTCCTCGTGGAGGTAAAGCACTAGGCAGAGAAGAGAGGGTGTACGGTCAGTATGAGTTTAATCACTTCAGTATCACAGCCACCACTTCTTATTGCAAAACATCACCTTCACGGGAGTACTTCAGTGCAGAAAGAAGTCTTGCCAGCATCAACGCCCTGCCACTGCCAGGAAGCAAAAGCTCTACAGGACTCCCTTGCATGGCATGGCTATGGAGGGCAGCACAACACAGTCATTTTTCAGTTTTATAACAATGTACACAAAACATGTTAGCGCTTCTCTCCATTCCAGACCTCCAACAAAACTTATTCTATAGTAAGAAGAGATTTTGGAAATTTTAGGGAAAAAAAACAACTCTTTGCTCCAGTTTTATTTACATTTTTATCCACAATACTTGTCACCATGCAGACAGGCCGTAGCATTCCTGGATTAAAGCACTTCACTGTCACGTACCTTTGCTGTTACCTACTGGCTGCTGGGTAATACAGAGCTTAGACTGAATTAGACTCACAGCTGAGGAAATCAAATCTAGAAGTCTTTTTCTTCAAGAAAACGAGGAAAAAAATATTGAGATGCAGCCCATGATCTTGCCAATATTGCTTTCCCCTTGTAAAATGTTTTATTAGCTTATTAAAAAAAACTTACAAAACATTATCTCATTACAGCTGAGTAAACTTAAATCTTCTTCAAATAGTTTTTCTACATATACAGATGGCCATAATCCTTAAAAGTCCTCTATTAATTACCTCAATTAGATGTGCAAAACATAATAGATGATTGAGAAGTTCGAGGAAGGAGTGGTTGGCTCACAGGCACAGCAACAGACAGTTTTGATGCGCAGAACCCTTTACCTTTGTATCACCATTTCAAAGCTGGTCAGTATCAAAGGTACCACCATCTGACAGCAATTACATGAAATGGCATGTAATTAATGGGTGTCTCCATCCTGGACCCAAAGAGAATACCCTCCTCAAATCCAAAACCTGGCAGGTGTAGTACAAGATTTCTGTTCCCAGTGACCAAAAGCCTATGCTACCCTCTCATTGTACCTGTGATTTTTGGCCAGTTAAAGAATTTGCCGCTGGTTTCACCATCCTGCTGTAGGCGATGACCTCTGCTGCAGGCACAGGTCTGCCTCCTACAACCAGGCATCCCAGGACCACCCCGCAGCCACAGGCTGCTGCAACGGTTTCACTGGCATTGGCACCATCAAAACGGCTTAACTGCACAAACATCTCTAGTGGCTTTTGTGAATGAAATACTTCCAAATTAGAAAAAGTAAATAAAATAGCTGTTATGGTAATCCCATCGTTCCAGCAGCAGCAGAAAAAGTTTTATGACTGATTTTTCAGCAGCAGTTTTACCTGGTGCAGCCTGACGAGACCGAACCAAAAGCAATTATCTCTGCCCAACCCTGGCATGAGAGTGCTGTTAATGGGCATTTCCAGTTCTGAAGTTAACTGAATGACCAGAATCTCATTTCTGTCTGAAACAGGATCAGTTAAATTTTGAGAGCTTGGATGCCATTCTGAATACATCACCACCACAGTTAACAGGCTTCAGCATTTTATTACTTTGCAGTAAAACCCAAGCAGTATTGGTATTATTGAGACCTATCCTGCTAGGGTACGAGAGAAGCAGAGCTGCTTTACTGAGGGTACAAGCAGGAGCCTCAACACTCAAATTGTGTTTTTTTCCTAACGCATCACAATAAAGGTGTGGCATAGTTAAATACATTTTAAATGAGATTTCTATCAAGGGTAAACAAAATGAACCTAAAGTATTATCACAATTACAGCCAATCTGCATTCATTTCAGATGTGGAATCTGCAGGGTTACTGAGTGGCAGCATTAAAAAGCTGTAAAATTAAAAAGTTAGTATAGAATTTGGTCACTTACAGAGGCAGCACAATTCTCATATGTAAATATGAATCATGTTCTCTCAACCAAAGCCTACTTTTTAATACAGAAAGCACAGGTGAAAGCCTATTTTTTCAGAAAATATAACAGATTTTACTTATGAATGAGGACATTCAGAGGTTATTAGAGTTTTCAGGTGAACTTAATGCCATCAGCCTGTGGATTTAAAATGTTTACTTGCAAGGGGAATGTGTTAGAAAGTGCCGTTTCACTTTCTTATTAAATATGATTTCTAGTTAAACAAAAAAATGGGCTGGATAGTCACAGACTCCTGCTAAACACTCCTCTCACCAGCAATGCTAGGTCCTCATCCACTGGAGGTGATAAACCCAGGTAAGCTGAGAGACAAGCATCCTCCTCCCCTGTTTGATACAACTCTGTACTTGGCTGTAAAATGACAGCATGAATTTAGAAATAAGTGTAATAAACACAGGCATCATTATAGGAGTGCCATAGTCCGATGCCACAGTGTACTGCCAGTTCTCCAGCAGTTTCTTAAGATTTCAGTATTACAGTAATGGGATGTTTTTGCCTCTCTTACAGCCCTCTTGTCTTCCAGATATGATCAGTAATAGCATCTTGGTATTTTGCACTCTGGAAAAATCTTCCTTTGGCAGCCTGATGTGACATGGCATAAGTAAGAGCCAACAGCCTTCAGCTGGGGCAGTAAGAGCTGTGGAGCTGCTCACAGGGTGCACATTTCCTGGTGTGAAAAAGCAAACTAACATGGCATGGTTTGATTTTAACCTGGAAGCCACCTCCACATCTGGGGGCATCATCAGTACCCACAGCGATGCTGACACAGTGATGCTGGAGTAGCCATGACATTTAAAACAGGCAAATGTAAAATTTAAAAATTCATCAGATGAAAATTTGAAGTCACTAATGTCTCTCTTAATTTCTTGATTGCTGCCAGTAAGTAAGCAAAAAGCTCCTCTAAAAGGCCTGGTCTACAGCAGAGAAGGTTAACGAACCCTCACAGGACAGATAGAGCTTACACAGCAAGATTGCTTGTGCTGACACAGCTTATTACTACTGCCACAAATGAAATAACCTATATTGACTTGTTTGTCAAAATGAGTTGCATTTGCAGTAGGTATTTGTTCTGCTGGTATAAAAATGTTGCTTATTTTATTCTTTACCCCACAACTCTCACAGACATCACTAGACTTGAAAAGCTCTTTGCACTGACCTGTCCCAGTGCCTTTCCCTCTCCCTTCTCTATTGTCTGCATTTCAAAAACTGACTCTATTGTTCATAAGGTTGGTGGGTAGCCATATTTATGTGTAAGTCCTTAAGCTTTTGTTGTTTACTGCCCTTAACAGTGCTTTCTTAGGAATAATTTTTTAGGGGCAGAGGCAAGGGAGGCACGTTATTTTTTTATTTTAATTTAATTACACCCCAGAAATTAATTTTGGAGTGCAATTCTTAGGAAAAGTCTATGGGTGGAAAATTTTGGTGGTACCATTTGGCGCATGCACAATTCCCAAAACACATGTAGGAACTTCTAGACAGGTTGCTGTGGTCTCGGGAGAACATTTCTTCCCTCCCTCCCCTGCCTGTCTAGTCCAAAATCTGGTGCTCATAGATTAAAATTTCTGAAAACCCACAAGATCAAGGATGACTATCCAGAAGCTTCTTACTTTGTTTCATTCCTTCCAGTGCTTTTCTGCTCCCTCTTAGTCTATATTAAGGAGATTGCAAAGACAAATAACTTTGCAGATGTAGGAATGGTAACCAGTCTAAGGAAAATTTTATTCACTGGAAAAGGGGAAGCAGGCTACGAAGAAGCACCTATCAAAGGGCAGATTGGACCAAATTAACTTATTTTAGCACATAAGTGTTCTGCGTTCCCTTTCAAGTTTCATAATGTAAGCTGCAAGCAGCAACTGCCAGAGAAAAAAGAATTGAGCGTGTCTTTTCAGCTTCTTTTTAACACTTAGGCAAAGGCCAAGACTTGTGTTATAATTTGGACATGCAAATTCTACTCATCTGATCAAAATTTTGGGAGACAACTGGAAATGCAGTAAGTCTGATATGATGAGATGGTTCTTCTGAAAGTCCAAATCCCCTGCACACTGTTCCCTGTGATATAAACAATGACTATCCTGTTACTTAAGGGAGAAGACTATCCTGGTTTTGAAGAACACTTTTGTATCTCCTTATAGATAGGGAAGCATAAGACAGAGCAAATACATTTATCAAAACAGAAACTTAGCATAACCGTATGTCAAGCTCAGCACTTTCTTTACTGCCTTCTGTAAACTGGCTCCAAGCATATTTTTAAACACTAGCTTTGAAAATGCAGTATCAGATGTCACCAACATTCCCAAGGTCTTCACAGCAATAGTGCTACATCCTGGTGGTGGAAAATGCAATTAATCACATACGCTCTTTCCTCACCCTCAGTTAAATTAAGGTCCATAACAAATCATTTGTCAGATTGAATTAAATCGACCAGGAAGAGGTTCTTTCCAAACTTTCAGTTTCTTATGATAATGTAAAGAAAAAGCTACAATAATTAAAGAATAGTAAACTCTATGTTCTATGATCTTTTTGTCCTTTATTCATGAATCTGTACTTCCCACGTTAAGCTTTTCTTGGCAGAACATCACCACCTAGTGACTGTGAATGCTTATGGGAACTTCCAGGAACCAGATTAGCAGACCTTGCAAAGAGTAGGCTG
>VYZV01035310.1:1696-23817 GCA_013401275.1 Pandion haliaetus | reverse complement strand
ACAATGCATCATACAGCGTCCACTTTGACAGCACAAAGACAAAGAAAAAAAAAAAGTACAGAAAGAGGCTGGATGTTAGAGAAAGACACCAGTCCACAAAATCCGCAGTTTATGCCAAGCAAAGAGTACATTGCGCAATGGGAACACTCAGAGGCTGAAAACTTAGTAAAAATTTTCTCTCTCCCTTCAATATGTCAGCCAGTTTCAGACCTAGGAAAGAAAAGGTACATTCCACCTTCTACTCCTACAAAGAAAGAAATTAATTTCTTAGGGTATAGGGGTCCTTGTAAGCACGTTTCCTCCAAATGCCATGCTAATGAACAGAAAGAGCCACTTTGATCACACAGAGGGAAAGGGTTGCCGTTGGAGGGAACACGACTAGCACCTTAATTTTTCACAACCAAACTGTAAGTCCTTCATAAGCTCAGTCTCCTGGCTCACAGCGTATAAAGCACATGTTTGTAAGAAGGATAACAATTCGTTCCACTGATTTCAATATTAGAGCTGATGCATTTCAGCAAAACCATAGGGAAAAGAGTTACCACCCTCAGTCCCCACTTCAGGGGGAAGATCCTCCTCAACATATTCCTGCAGTCAGATCCAGACAAAATCACAAGTTATGCAAGATAAAGAAGGGATGGAGGCAAATAATGTAGTAGTACAAATGATAGTAACAGCGCAGCCTTTTTTTAAAATAAATGCCAAAAAACTTTCTCCATATAACAAGCTGCTGTTTCTCTCCCATCCCAATTCAGGGAATAAGAAGACTTCTGAAATGCCAGTCAGAAACAGCTCCAGTGCCTCCTCTCCATCCCAATATACAGCATGTTTTTTCTTACTGCAGATGTCACTTTGTGGTTTTCCCTGATGACAGGGATCGTTATTCAACTTTACTTTAAAAAAAAGAGAAGAAGAAATCTTTGGAGAGTCAAACTGCTTCTGCCCTTAGAGATGACAGGGTGACAGATGGTGTCATTTTGAATATTCATCAAAAGCCAAAAGTGGTTGCATTTCCAGTGAAGTAGCAAAACGAGTGGTGGAGGTCAAGGCTTCTGAGTCTTCAGAAGCAGCGGGGGAAGAGGGCAAATCAGGAGTCCTCAATGGAGATGCTCAGTTGTCATTTCCCTTCATTGTGTAGTAGCTGTTTTCTTCACCTGTAGAGCAAGGCTTGCACACTAGAAACTGTCTACTTTTTGAATACATCGACACCCAAAGTCCAGCAACAGAGAAAGGCTGAACCTTTCTGGGCTTTCACAATTTATGGGAACCTTCTACAGTTGGAAAACAAAACTTTCAGTAATTCCATAAAATACACACCATCAGGTGTCCTCTATGGCTCACATTAAACACAGTTCAAGTGTGAGTCAAAATAACAAAGAGGTTATGAGCAGTACTGGCAAGACTACAGCAATGGAGAACCTATATATTTTCATTTGTGCACAAAATCCAGAAACATTTCATATGATAAGTGTCAAAAAATGGGTTCAGTTGATTTCCTGTAATTTTTTAAAATAAATTAATCACAAAGTCTCTTTTGCAATCTCACATATGCTAAAAACTAATACAAAAATTTTTATTAGTACTTACTGCAAAATTTGGGGGCAGAATAGCAGGTCAAATACCTAACTTGGCTGATTTGTTTTTATTTTTCCTACAGAAATTTTGTACACATCCAATTAAAACTTTTTTTTTAGCTTGCTATACTGGAGTTTCTAAGTACACACATTCTTTTTCCCTTCTTGATCTGGGGGCTCTTTTCTTCATTTCTCATTCACATTAGATACTCCCCATTTTTTACTTCCAGCATTCCCAACAACTAACTTGCATAAAACCCTCTGTTAAAGCAAACTGATAGAAGATATTCCCACTGAGAGACCCAGTTTTCCTACAGCTGATTTCAAGAGAGAAAACGGTTGCAGTGCAGAAACTGCCTTTGACTTCCAGCTGTCTGCTGCCTCAACTAGGCAGTGAATTCGAGTAGACCCTGCAGGGCACAGCTTCTCCTTGGGAAGGCCTATTTCTGAAAGGATTGCACCTTGATTGGCAGACAGAAGTAGTAACACACCAAGAATTTTATTGTTGTCCAAGTACAGGGTTCTTGTAGGTTATCTTCACCATTTTTATATAAATTGGGTGCTAAAGTAGTGTCGTGGTTTCAGCTCGGTAAAAAAGCACCACGAAGCCGCTCGCTCACCCCCCACCCCCTCGCCTGGCCACGTTGGGATGAGGAGAAAATACAAAGGCAGACTCGTGGGTCGAGACAAGGACTGGGAAGGATCACTCCCCAATTTTGGTCACGGGCAAAAGACAGGCTCAACTTGGGGAAGAAACAAAATCCATTTAATTTACTACAAATCAAATCAAAACCAAGGATATTAGGAAGGGAAACCAAACATCAGAACACCTCCCCCCACCCCTCCCGCCTTCCCGGCTCAGCTCCATTCCCGGTGCTTTCTACCTCCTCCCCCCCGGCACAGGGGGAAGATTCTTCACTCGTCCCCTGCTACACCGTGGGGTCCCTCCCACGGGAGACAGTCCTCCACGAACTTCTCCAACGTGGTTCCTTTCCGCGGGCTGCAGTTCCTCACAAACTTCCCTGGCGCGGGTCCTTTCCGCGGGCTTCAGTTCTTCCCGAACTTCCCTGGTGCGGGTCCTTTCCCGGGCTGCTCTCCAGTCACACACTGCTCCAGCGCGGGCTTTCCCATGGAGTTACGGCCATCTTCGGGAGCCTCCGCTCCACCGTTCACTCCCATGGGCTGCAGGGGGACAGACTGCATTCTCACCACGGGCTGCAGAGCCATCAGCCTCCTCAGGCACCCCCTCCTCCCCCTCCTTCTTCACGGACTCCAGTATCGGCAGAGATGTTCCTCTCAGGTTTCCCAACCCCCACACTACCGGTCCCCCTTCTTAAATATGTTCTCCCAGAGACGCCACCACTCCCCTCCCAGGGGCGGGTCCGACATTTTGGCGCCGGGGACCTTCTAGCAACTTCTTAAAGGGGCCACGTCTGCAGCCCCCCTCCCCTGCCACCAGGGAAAACCGTGCCACACAAACCCATAACAAGTAGTAATAAATCTATCTCAAAGAAAAAAAGAGGAGACAAGGATGGATTTTAAACAGCACTATGTGGTGCCAATGACTATTCAGTTCTGGATTCAAGATTAAAACGTATAAGTTTTTTAAAAAAATGTTTCTCTTCTTTTCTTTAATGCTTAAAGCTTGCTTTTCTTTTAGATCTTTAGATATCTTCTTCCTCTCCTTCTTTCTGATTCAGTGAGCCATTCATATCCCTGATAGCCTTTTTAGTGACTGTACCAGGTCCTGCAGTAGCCTGTCTCAGGTCTAACCTGACTTTCTAATGATGCTGTGCCAGAGTTAAGGCCCAAAAAGACACTTCCAGTGGCATTAGTCTGGAGCCTTTAGAGTTGTGCACTATACTTTTTCTGCTGTTCTTGTTTTAACATTACTGCAAATAGTACCAGCATATACTACTGCAAAGTCTCAAGCAAGTACAAGACTACTGAATTTTCTCGTCTCTCTTCTGCCTGTTTATAGCTGTCACTGAGAGCAGAAATACAGATACCTTTCCAATGCACACAGAACTGATCTTACCTCTTCTTAAAAAACTACTTACTAGCACCTTACAGAAGTAACACAAACAAGAGAAGTGAGAAAATCATAGAAGCATAGAATATCTCAAGTTGGAAGAACCCATAAGGATCACCACGTCCAACTCCCTGCTCCTCACAGGACTACCTGAAACTAAACTGTATGACTAAGACCGTTGTCCAGACACTCCTTGAACTCAAACAGGCTTGGTGCTGTGGCCACTGCCCTGGGAAGCCAGTTCCAGTGACACCACCCTCTCAGTGAACAACCTTTTCCTAATGTCCAGTCTGAACTTCCCCTGACACAGCTTCATCCATCTCCTCGTGTCCTCTCACTGGTCACCAGACAGAGGAGATCAGCAGCTCCCCAGCTGCTGCCCACCTTGAGGAAGTTGTAGACTGCCAGGAGGTCACCCCTCTGCCTTCTCTTCTCCAGGCTGAACAAGCCAGGTGACCTCAGCTGCTCCTCATAAGTCTTGCCCTGGAGGCCTTTCTCCATCTTGGCCGTCCTCCTCTGGACCCACTCTTAATAGTTTGATGTCACCCTTATACTGAGGTGCCCAAAACTGCACACAGTACTCGAGGTGGGGCCACTCCAGTGCAGTGTAGAGTGGGACAGACACCCCCCTTGGCCGGCTGGCTGTGCTGTGCTTGATGCACCCCAGGACAGAGTTGGCCCTTTTGGCCTCCAGGGTGTACTGTTGACTCATATTCAACTTTCCATCAACCCAGACCCCCAGATCTCTTTTCCCAGGGCTGCTCTCCAGCCTCTCGTCCCCCAGTTTGTACATATAACCAGGATTACCTCATCCCAGGTGGAGAATCTGGCACTTGCTCTTGTTAAAGTTCATACAGTTGGTGATTGCCCAGCTCTGTAGTCTACCCAGATCTCTCTGTGAGGCCTCTCTACCCTCAAGGGAGTCCACAGCTCCCCCTAGTTTAGTATCGTTGGCAAACTTATTTAACATACATTTGATTCCTGTATCCAGATCATTTATAGAAACATTAAAGGGCACTGGCCCTAAAATTTAGCCCTGCAGAACCCCACTGGTGACTGGCTGCCAGTCATGGACCTTATACAAGGTCATGGACAGAAGCCACACCAGGGCTGGGAGCTGGATCCTGAACCCTGTCCTGAGCTGACCTTTTTACTTTGAAAAACCATCCTTATGTTCACCATTTCTTGCAGGTAAGTCGTGTTCCACAGAAGTAGTGTTTACACAAGAAAAGTACTATTTAAAGTGTTTAATAACTAACATATCCTTTTTGCACTGGTCGCATACTGTCTGCTTTCCACAGGAGGCAAAAAAAAAAAAAAAAGGTACTTTAAAAACAACTTTTAAGACATATCCTTTAATATCTACCTGCAGCCTAGTGCCTCTTGTCCTCCTCCTCTCTAGAGAAGTGAAAACTCATGGATGAGTATGTCAGATACAAAGCAACAGGCTGCTATACAAATTCCTCACCATAATTGACTGCTTTTCCTGGGGAGAGGTCATTTCATTTGCACCTGCTAATAAATCTAGGTTTTGTTTTAAAACAGACCCCAGCAGATAAGCCTATATGCTAGCCAACTGCACCACCTAGCTTCACTCTGAAGGATTGTTCAGAACCCTATTTTTCGTGACACCAGTGTTTAAATTCCTTCAAGATGCATGCTTCTTCTAGTACCGCCCCTGCTCATCTGGTGTCTCACCACTGATATTACAATTAACAGCTTTGACATGTTCAGAATTCAAGAAACCTCTCACCTAAAAAAATGTAGTATAGGTGTGCATAGGAGTGTAACAGAGCTACTTTATTCACCCTTGCATTCTTCAACCTTACACAGACTGGTGTGACCTTTCAACCCACAGATATTTCCTATAACTCTTTGTGTCCACATTTACCAAAGCCTGACAGCATCTCTTGTTGGTTTGATTAATTACTGAGTGGAACGCCATCGATTAAAACAAACCTCAATACATATGAGTTCCACCACTTACTGATTCTATGTCTGGGAAGTTAAAGGCCCCCTCGGTCGCATTTCCAGCAATAATTCTAGGAGTGTTAAAACAGGGTGCCTGTGAGCTCTGACTTCAATCAAAATTGTCCTGACTTTTAATTAAAACTGGTACATTCCCATTGAGTTTCAATTCTGACAAAAGCATGTTTTCAGCATTTTTTGAACCTGAGTACTGGAAAACAAAATAACAGACTCTGTGTACCTCCCTTGGGTACATGCACAATGGCATAGTTTTTAATTACTTTCTGACCTGAAGAGGAATGACAGCTAAACAAAGTAGCTAAGCTGTACCTCAACATCAGGCTAAAGAGCAATATAGATGTGGCTACTGCAGTTCTCTGATGTCCAAGCTGGGCCATGATCCTTTGGAACATATTTGCACAGTGCCTCTGAAGACAGAAGACGCAGAGAAATTCTCACATGAAATCGATGCTACATATACATTAATTAGTTCAATTCAACTGATGCAGGTAACCAGGAAAATAAGCTAGAGCATCAGTTCATTAGCCTCTTGGATGCTTCACAGCCTGTTTGTAAGGTGTCCTGTGGCCCTTCTTTTCTCTTTTTTCTCCCTCCTAGATTGGTACTTCTTATCAAGTCCCTAGGCCTGCCCTAGAATGAAAGGTATATCCCTCTTTTGCATAAAAGCTGTGTATAGAACACAGTAATTCTCTTACAGCAATGACACCTAATTTAATAACCTTTTAGGGCATGTTAAAACTTAGTGGCTAAGCTGCTGAAAGAAGCAGCCACTGAAATGCTACCCTTGCCAAGTTGCAAGACAGATTTCTTCATTACTAACTGCACTTAAACTGATACAAAAAGCAGGAGTACAAAAAGAGTTCCTTGATCTGGACAGAGCCATGAAAACAATCAAAATGGGAAGGTTTGTGCTTTTATTTTGACAGGACGCACTATAAGCTAAAAGTCACAGCCAGCTTGTCAGCCCACAATGACTCTGTACCCTTTTCTGCACAGCTTGCTTTTAAAAAGATTAAGATGTTTTACAAGAGCGCAAGATATTCAATCTGTTTTACATGTGTCACACAATTTCACTCTCAAGTTTCTGCTAGAGGCCAGAACATCCTCAGAGAGGAGCAATTTTGGCAATTGTGTTTTGTTCCTTTATCTTATTTGATTGTTGCTAGGCTTCACCAGATATTCCCTATAGACAGAACAAAGTGGTATACTATTTAAGAGCCTCCGGCTACAACCTTTGCTCATACATAAACAGTACCAAATGCAATATGCCCACTCATATAGGCAAAGCTACAAGATCAGGCTGTGAATTTCAGAGCTGTGCATTATAGAACACAAGGCAAAAAATAATAATTTCACATGCACATGGTATGGAATTAGCTTCAAAGCTCCTTCTGGACTTGATACAAATAAAAATACAGCCTTTCTGAATTGCCTGATTCAGTTGTGTGCCACAGGGTTTACTATTTTCAAGACTCTTCTTATTCTCTAATGTGATGCACAGTACTCCCTCAGTCTGCTTTCTTGAGAATTGATTTGTCTTTAAACCCAGACTTATACTTTCATTTTAGGTAACACCCTTTCAACATCTGCCAAAAGAATCATAACAACAAATAAAGCTTTTAATCCAGAGCAGCATCACCTCCTTTCTGCACTGTGCTACCTGTATTAAAAGATGCAACAAAGATAGCAGCAAGACAGCAACAATAACGGCTGGGAGCAACAGAGCATAATCCACAAGGGAGGAAACAGTGCAGCTAAGTGCAAGTAGAAAGATGTAGAGCAACAGGAGACAAACTGCTGTTATTCAGATAGTAAAAGCCGTGATAGAATACATTTAGAAAGTGGCTGCTCTGGAACAATCACTTCAGCTCCATAGGAGGAAAAAAAAAGAAAAAAAAAAAAGAAAAAAATTTTGAGTAGCTGCAGAAACAAAGCACCTAGGGGTAACTATTAACTGATCCAACCACAACCCAGAGAAATTGGCCTGCCAGGTGTGAGCTATGATTTCTTTTTGACAACAGCCAGTATCAGGCATTTAAAATGGAAGCTGCAAAAAAATACCACAGTAGAAATTTAACCCACAAGCACTGGAGGAAATGTCTTTCTAGATGTCGAGATGGTTGAGCGGAAGTTATACTAGTTCAATAATGATGCAAAAAAGCAAATGTTCGAAGAAATATTTGCAACAAATAAGCAATACAAAATATTTAACAAACAGAACATTTAATAACAACAAAAATATTTAACTTTCTTTAGTTCCTACAGTAAGGAACTATATTCTGCCTGTGGCAAAACAGCTTGCCACCTTTACCTAATTTCCAGAAATATGTTCCCAAGGAGGCAGCACACCTCAGCATTTTCTCACACGAGCCACTGGCAAAGCTCTTACCTACTGTCTTGAAGAACATGACTGGAGTTGTCCTGAATCAGCACTGCTCATATAAGCTTGGCTCATCTATGAATAAACTTTGCAAACCTGTGGCTATCATCCATAAGCCTATTTCTGCTCCCTTCCTCCTCACTCTTGTTTTTATGGACAACTGTCCAGCTTGCAAGAACTTCATCTACTCTACAGCAGAGTAAATAGACTCCTGGCTGACAGCCTTTAAGCTGGGATTTTTACTGTTGCACAGAATATGGTGATGGGCCATTTGTCCCATTTGTCATCATAGATACAAGTATTCTGTGAATTGTGTGCTGTTGCTGCCCTGGTATTTTTCAGATAAATGCCCTTCATGCTGCTTTAGTTTTCACCTCGGGTATAATCATATTCAGTCATTATCAGGCAGATGGGGTGTCTCTAAGAATCCTGGTACAGAGCCACAGTGCTGGAGGTCCTCCACAGACTGGCTACCAAGATAACTCTCTCTTTGGAGATCAGGGTGATACAAAGAGCAGAGTGAAAACAAAAAATGTCAATACACAGTGTCAGAAAACTGAACTGTGCTTGACAGCTCAAAAGAGCACTTTTCCAAAACATTAGAAGTGGTGGTTTTACAGACATAACATGAAACCAGAGCAGAGGACTCTGTGGAAAGAACTATCAGAAAATTCATTGCTGCACAGTGAAATAACCATACAGACATTTTGCATTAATTTAACTGAAGTAATGTCTGGCCATAAAGACACCATTATCTCCACTGGATGAAACCTAGCAAAAATTTGTATGGATGACAATGCAGAAAATAAAAGGAGTTTACCAGAGAAAACAAGGTCACTTTCCTCTGAGTGTCAGGAGTGGAATATTTTATGGTAGACATTCAGCCAGACTCAATTTATGCTGATTGATTGAAAGTTACAATTCAGAAACGTGTATTACAGTATTACCAAGAAACAGTTGTTCATTTTGTATGAAAAAGGCAATGACAGCACACTGAAGAAGGGATGACAGCATATGTACTTTTATTTAGAAATAAAATTTCTGCAAATGACTTTACACAGCTGTACAAGATTAATGTGCATCACATTGTTCTGTGTTCCTTCATTCAAAATAACCTCTTCTAGTAACGTAGTTCAATTATTAAAACACTTAAATCTACTATAGATATAAAATACAGCATATGAAGCTCCTTGCACACTGTGGCATAGACAAGTTGCAGTATTGCTGTTTACGGAAAAAGCATTTACTTTCAGTTTTACAGAACATCTGTTACTGTTGCTGAATGACAGAAGTCCAAAGGATAAGCAGCAGCGACTATTGGTTGACTGTCTTGCAAAGGTTGTCTCCGAAATCACTAGGAAGTGCTGATAACACTGTGGCCACTGAGCACACAATTAGAGAGATCAGAGGTAAGCTGTTTGGGTTTTTTTTAATCATAATTTAAAAAACAGCATAATTATCTCCTTACAGATGAACTTTTGATGCTTCAGGGGCTTTAAGAAAAATCCCCTACATCTGTTCTCTAGCCACTACTCATCTCTGATATGGTCCTTCCTGAGTTCAGATGCTAACAGCAATCCTGAATGCACATCTGTGAAGTTACATACAACTTCATGGGGAAAGGAGAGAAAGCAGAAATACAAAGAGGAAAGGAAGACAGAGTACAATGGAACAACAAATTCTCAGCTTATTAGAACCAAAAAGAACACATTGAGTAACTGTCCACACAGCCAACATGGATTTGTCCTAGTTTTGTCAGCATTAAAATCATTAAAGCAAAGACATGTGAAACAAGCAAAATCATGTGAACCTTGTTTTAAAAAACTTGCTAAAATATCTGCTAAAATGAAACCAACTGTATGAAGTCCGATCGCCATGAAAACATTGACTAATCATGGAAGAACAGGAAAGTAGTTTCAAGTGTACTTAAAAGCATCTCAATACATAATTAGCTCCTGTGCTTCTTCGCACAAGCTTAGGGGCATTTTTAACTACCTGGACACGAGGTATGAATGGGCACAGCAGAAACGACCTTTTGTAAGAGCTGGCCCACGCGGGCCTGGGTGCTGTGCCTGTAAGGCCAGTGCCTATTGACTTTGAATGGGCTCCAAGTAGACTGGGACCCTTTTTGATTAATAGGCACTAGCGAGCCACATGGGACAATGTCCACACAGATCCTCCTCTGCCACAGGGGGCTACTTCTAAAGCATGATTGATAACCAGCATAGCAATGCTCAATTCCAAATCTGTGGGACTGACCCAGAGAATAGCCAAGGGTTCTCAGTCATCTCAGGGTAGTTCTCTGAATATAGGCTAGTGCTGCCCTGAAGACAGCATCTATGCTTCCTGCTGGAAGCTATAGTTGCATCCCAGATCCCAAAGTGAGTGTCCAGGCTTTCCAGTCTGAAACTCACGATGGTGTCCCCCCCATCAATTAACATATTTGCAAGCCATTAAATAATCCACAGTAACAGATTTGTGATACCACTTGGCGTAGTTCGGCTAGGTCTGTGCGCATTAAAGAGCATGTAGAGGCACCTGTCATACCTCCAGTAGCATCATACTCTGTTTTAACAACTGGTGGGATTAGAAAGTTTTCAGGAATTTGACACAGCATTGTCTGAATCTGAATCAGATCAAGTATCATCCCTGTCTTCTGGGTCTCTATGTAAAGAAATTCCCTTTTCCACAGCTTCCAGACGACAGTCAAGTTTTTCCCAGACAGATACTGCTACGTGGGGGACTGTATGTTGCTCTAGTTTCTCCACATTAGCCTGTCAGCTTTCAACAGAGGCAGAGGCTAGAGTCTTCTCCTCTTTTGCAGCCCCAGTGTCCTACTGAGTGTGGGCCAGTTCTTTTCACAGGTAGCAAACTTGGGCTTGGGTTGCTTTCAAACACTGCTAAGTATCTCTAAGGCAATGAGCTAAGAGATATAAGCAGGGTAACTCTCCCTTCATGCTTCTGTCTTTCTGACTTTCTCTAATCCAAGTAGAATCTGACATCCATGGACAGGGCAATATCCCAAAACAATCATCTAAGGCACTCACTAGAGGGTCAGGGCTGGTCATGATGCAGTGTACTGTACCTCACTTAAGCCCTTACACTCTGGTGTCAGAAGGCAGCCCTGTCAAGTTATAGGTTCAGGATACGGTAACAGACACCAGACCAACAGCTTCAGGGATAGTTTATCTCTAAATAACAGTACAGAAAAAAATACAGATCAATAGTACAATTATCTGGGTCATAACAACAGCAAGTCAAGTAATTCATCAAGACTGGACTAGACCTAACAGCCGGGCATGCAAAGACTTATATGACCATGGCGCTCAGGCAGGCAAGTGACCCAGACCAACCAAGGACTTTGGGGAATGCAAATTCCTTGGCTGGACCATCCTTTTTATCATCAAGCCACAGAAGCACTATTTGGGCTTGTTAATCAAACATTATATCCCACCTCTGTTCCCCCTCTGTTTCAGCTCTGTCCTTGGTGTGCATGGGGCCTGGGAATCCTGTACCAATACCACCCCACATTTCTTTGTGGGCATAGGCCTGGAAGCATTGTGTAAGGCAATAGAAGCCTCATAGCTCTGTTGTATGCTCTGTCTCCAGAAATACTGTATTAGGCAACACTAGCCTTACAAGGACCCAGTTAGTTTTACAGAGGCAAAACCGACAGTTCATGTACAGAAGTCACTACACAGAATGCAGTAATGAATACAGAGGGTACCCTGAACTATGCAAATATTCTTAGGAGACATGAAAAAATCTAAGTACAGGCTCCAAAGCAGAAAAAGCTCTCAGTGTAATCTAAGAATGACCACAAACATAGCGCTGACAGTGAGCAGACTGAATTTATACCAGCCTTACAGGACATTCTTGTAATAATGCCCAAGTTAGTGAACTATTGGAGCACCATTTGGCAGCAGGCCTCTGAAAGACTGCTTCACCTTGCCAAAGCATGACTACCTTTTAAAGGTGAAAAATAACTAAAACTGGAAACACTGCTGGACCAATTCACTCAAAAGTCTCATGTCCTTTCACTTATGTATTTCAATTAGAATTTTACATTCTCCAGCTACCCAGCTGTTCATATTAATATATCCTGCTCTCTCGCACTGTGCATATAGAAGTTCAGCAAATACTTATCGAATCTTCCAATATATTTGGATGCATCTATTCTCAATTTATTTCTTTTTATACAAAGTGCAAGACTGATTAGTTAATATTACACTGGTTTAACTCATACATTTTACTGTGTTGAGAAAGCTTTAAATGTAAACTGTATACTTAAAACTGTCTGCTGTGCTATTTTAAACCCACAAACAACTTATATGTGGTCCATTGCTTCAAACTTAGTTTTGAACTTAACCATGTTTTCAAGTACAACTGCACACTACTGTAAAAAAATAATTCAGTCAAAACCAGGCTGGTGAATAATATTATGACATTGTTAAGACAAGGAAATACAGAAACCAACATAATTCCATAATTCCCTCTTATTTTTCCACTGCTAGGTGCACAGCATGACTAAAAACTTCATGAGCTTGTTGCGCCACCTTCTTCCCCATCTTTATATTGTAGGCAAACTGCTGGTTCTAGTGGTTACAGCTGATGTTTCAACAACCACAGCTGAAAAAAAAAAATCAAAAGAGACTATTTAGTACTAAGTGTACCTATTCTTTCACAAACTACAAAGGAAAGACAGTACTGTAATGATACATTGTATATAGATAGTTTTTCCTTTATCATAAAAAGAGCTGTAATATCTGAAATAACTACCTCTGTCACATTACTTGACACGTTCAATCAGTTGAGGTTTTTCCTGCCAAACGAATACGGTCCCAAAGCTGTAGCAACTGCTCTCCAATTTGTGGTTCCAGCTCCTAGAAATGAGCAGGATATCTGAGAATTTACTTGCACTGCTACTATTGAACATACAGCATCTATTTATAGCAAAATTGTTAGATGAAGTTACTGGTGATTGCCTTCAGTCATTCTGAAACAGCTCATTCCTTTTGCTACTGAGACATACATTAGAACTCCCCGCACAGGAAGGTTTTTTTCCTTAGGGCTTAAGAGGAGATAAACACTTTCATAAGCAACCCTGGCCTACAGTTTGGTTGGGATTTTTTTTCATTCACAGTAAGATGTCAGTTCTTAAGAAGAATTCTGAGTGAACACACCACCCACCATATACAAGAACATATGCACCATGTACATTGTACCTTCCGCAGGTCACTTACTTAAAGTTCATTATTCTCCATATCTTTTAAGTTTAATTCTGTCAAGTCTGGTGGAGAACATGGAAAGGCAGGTCACAGGTAAAACAGTGGCTCTTGGTGGAATCACAGACATTAATATAAACCAGTTGTTTTTATGATCATTGAGACTCTTTGGGTCTTAAGAGCCACTTGGAACAGAAGCACTGATAAATCCATGTGCTACATTCCTTTCCTCATTCTTACAGTATGTTACTTTCCTCATTCTTACAACTGGTGAGGTTTTGGGGAAGTAGCGAGAAGATGACAGAAAAAGCTTAGCTCTAGCTAGAATCTCCTATCAAGGAGATTATTTTGGGAGGGGACTGGGGAGAACACAGAAACTGCCACAGAGAATTCCTGCACCAATTCTCTTCCAGCTTTTTTTGGCTGCATATAGCTTTAACAGATTGGAGAACTGTCCTAAGCTTTACTCTACCTTACATCTTAAAGACTCTCTTCAGTCTTTACAGGAAACTCAAAGCTATAATTACAAACAGTTATTTGGGTATGACAGACTATCTCGGGGAACAAATCTGAACCAAATAGGGAACAAATCTCTGGAACCAAAACTACAAATGCCAAAATGCTTTTATTTTTAGAAGTATCCAGCTTTAAATAATTTTTTAAAATATGTATTAAGCAAGAAACTGCTTTGATTTTATCAAAAAGCCTCCATTACTTCAACAGCAATGCATTAGCAGAATGTACAATGTGCATCAGTGAACCATGATTCAGATTAACAAATATATGAGGACAGTTGAGATAAATGTCAAGGCTAAATAAGCTAATAAATACACAGTTCCACCAAGTGAAAAAGATTTTAGAAGAGAGTAACATTACCTGACCATCTCTGCTTATTTGTACTTTCTTATTGTCATTCCAAGGGTTGAGCAAATGGTGTGCAAACTGAAAAGGAATGCTTTCTTTTTGGATCCATTCCACCTTAAATATACCTCCGAAACCAGAAGATCCCCAGTCTTGACTTTTCTCACGCCCTATCTCAGAAGCCATTCTAGCAAAACCCTGGAGTAAAAATTGAAATAGGAATGTAAAAATATAACTAGAGCATATCTGCTTATGCTGGATTTCAATAAGTGACTGGACATCACAGGAAACTTTCAAATTCATTTCAAAGTGATTCACACACTCTCCCCCATAAAGCTTGAGCTTTTAAGATGTTCACACCTAGAAAGTTAGAAGTAGCAGCATTTGTTTTTCTACTTCAAATATTCCTTCTAGTGTTTGACCACAGAGAATGTCTCTCAATCTCTCACAATTACCATTAAAAGCTTTTTTAAGCTTTGTAACAGAGTTTGAAAAGGTGTTGTAAAAACTTTTGAAGTGTAAGGAATCAAGATGAATGTTCTACTATGTAATAGTCCATCAGCTATTCCTTGTTAGTTGTAGATATTTTTTGCAGAAATCCATCCCTTATTTCCCGTATTCCCTCTATGTTAACAAATTTTCACATAGAATTAAGACAGTGTAGCTGTTCTTCAAAGAACGAAGTCAAAGTTGCTTTCATTTCCTTCTTCAATGAAGCTGGAAGAAATTCCAACACAACGAGTATTTAGAAAAAAATGAAAGAAATCCCAAATTAATTTAAGGACAACCCTACTTGCCCACACAACAAACAAAAAAAAACCCACTACACATTCGATTTATCAACCATTCAGACAAATTTATGCCAGTTATGACTTAGGAGTTCAAGAGCTGCAGTGCAGTACATAAGTTATGAGTACACACTACTGTTGTAAGACATGCGGTCCTAGATAGCTCAAGCCAGACTTAAATGGAAGTTAATAAAAGGAACAGAGGAAAAATAAAGGTGGAAAGTAAAAAAAACATTTGATACAAGAGAATATTAATAGCAGTGTTAATCTCACATTCCCATGAATGCCCAGTGCGTTGTCAAACCNTTAGAGGCCAAGAAGATTTGCTTCTTGGAAACCTCTTACCTTTCCCCATTTGATTTAGATACCAAGGTTTATCTTGACAGTGTTACTGAGATAGTGTAACTGAAGACCAATCACTGAAAAGGTTAGATTTCAAAAGAAAATATTTTTATGCTAACCAATATAGATAATGATGAAAATTAATGAGAGTTGAGAAAAGTTAGATGAAGCAATTTGTAGTCACCTGCCAAGGACCAAACTGCGCAGAATCACATAGAGAAGGTCAAGAAGCGGACAAGTGAGGAAGACTATGAAAGACCACCAGAGGACTCTAGAATACCACCAGAGACCTTCAATGAGCATGCGTAAAGGACATTTGCATATGCTAATGACTTCCCAGAAATCTAATGAATATGCATGATACTTCCCAGAAATCTAATGAATATGTATAAGTAAACACAATATAAGGTGTGTGGTTTTGGTGTTCAGGTGTGCATGGTTCGTGAGAGGACTGGCCCGCGCACCCGGCCGTTAATAAAGGAGTGTCTGCTTATCTACACTAAATTGGTGTTGATAAGTTCTTTATTCCGAGTTTTTCGGCAACAGAAGGGCAAGGCAACATCTAACACCTATACTCCTGACTTCAGCATGTCTTCCCCTCCCAGCTTCCTCGTCTAAGAGCACCAATACAACAGTCCACTTTCAGTATCAACTGGCATGCTGAAAATTACTTTCCAATATTACATCTGCATCTGCCAAATTATCATATGTCTATCTCACAGTAATCCTTCAGTGCTATCTCCAAGACAGCTGTATTTGGGCTGGTTCATTAGATTTTAAGTTTAGCTGACTTTAATGAATAGTTGATACATTAAGAAGAAGGAAATTGAACTTTCTCTATCTGGAAAAAATGAGTTTAGCCTGCTCTACAACACAGCAACTTTGCACCACCGGCCATCTTTAACTTCAAATTGGCTACAAATTTGTCAACAAACTGTTGACAAATACCTTGCTAAAGCTGAAGTCAAGACACAGCTCTGGAAGAATCATGGCCATGACTTTCCAGCTTCCTCACTTTTAGAAAGTACAGTTCAGGCAAAACAGTTTTTATTAAAAATTGTAATAAAGACATCTACAAGTTCCCTGGCTTTAGGGAGCTGTGACTTGATTAGAACTGCTTGTTCACTTACAATATTTACTCTGGCACACAGAGAAAAGAGTAGCATTCCCCTGCTTAATTTGGATTTTGTTTATTTGTTGTTTTTTTAAAGGATTGTGGTGGTGCAGCCGCACCCCCACCCCACCCCCCCAGGCCACTCTGAGATTTCAGGATAAGCCATGCATGCTTTGAAAACCTCCCACCGTGCTGTTATCTTGGTTGCAAGTACAGGGACTTATGGGTGCCAGGCACCTCCCGGCCACACCTGGACCATCTGCTCCCTGAATGGTACATCAGGATGACTCAGCAAGAATTGTGGCCAAAATGTCAAACAATGACCAAAGCCAATCATCTCAAGAACCTAGAAACAGCGATCCAAGGAGAGACCCTTAGAGCTCTCTGGGACTGCAGCAGGATGTGTGACCCGGTATTGCCCCCTGAGCTGGGACACCTCTGAGGGTAGATTTTGCGAGGACCGAAGATCATCCATCAACAATTTCACAAGGACTTAAAGGCCAGATTTCGAAGTTTACTGACCCTCTGTTGATGAATGCTGGCACATAAAAGTGAGTAGTGAAACTCACGAGAAGTAAATTTTAATTGTAGGTTAACTTGTGTGCGCGTGCATGTGTGTGCGCACGTGTATGTGCACACTTGCAGGTCGGTTTGGAACTATTTTGCCTGTCTCTGTGTCATTTTGTTCAGATCTGTTTTATCTGTCCATGCGTGTGTAATTTGATTTAACCTCCCACCCTGCTGTAAGTTTTGGGTGATCCTTGCCATTTTCAGATCTTTAACTAAGTCGCAAATTTGATTGTAACAAATTTCATTGAATCGCTCTGTTAAATTGGCTAATAATTAAGTACTGTTAAGGTCACACAACCTAATCTTGTGATCTATCTCAAAAATATTAATAAGTCCTAAATCGCTGCTAAACCAAAGCCATGTAACAAAACCTTTTTTGCGACAAGGATTAATGTAGGGTATAACCATTATTCTGACTCAAGATGTTAGAAGGTAATTCAGTTGTAGCCTTTGAGTGACAAACTGAGTTAGCTAAAAGGGCATATTTCAGAGAAGAACGAAGTACTCTTTCCTCAGCAACCAGATACATTTGCTTGCTACTCTACTTACTAGAAGATAAGTAGCCATAAGCAAAAACCTCTATATTACACAATCATTTGCTGTGCTCTCCTAAACCATCAACCAAAGCTAATATTTAGTATTAACTAAGGACTCACCTGAAAGTGTCCAGACCCTTGAACAGAAAATATTAAGTAAACCATGCTGCTCTCCCAGAAGGCTCTATTTAGTTTTCGTTCATTACTTGGCGTAGTAGACCATATACCCTTCTGCTGAGAAATATCAATGTTTTGCCCATTGCTACTTTTCATTATAAAGTACCGAAATGGCATATTTGGTCTTGGTGAAGGAGACTTGGAACTCTGGAAAAATTAAATTAAATTAAGCTACAATAAAATAAGCCAGCCTTTAGTTCTAAAGTTTTACACATGAAGACAGAAATCCCTTCACTGCGCTCCTACCCTCCTCCCCCAGATTCTACAAGAAATACAGCACCTACCAGCTAGTTGGTACTGTCTCAATTGGTGTTAAAATGTATTGCACATCTATTTTACATTTTTTAAGCACTTTCCAAAATAATAATTCATTCATGAGGGGCAGCAAACAAGTACAGCAGAAAATGCCTGAATAGTCTAGTGATTAATTACAATTCTTTGAAGTCTGACACGCCTTCAGATGACACAAAATTAATCATTCTAGACTATAGCCTGAAGGGTACTACTCACATTTCCACCTTCTGGAAACATAGGTTTTCTCCCTTCTACATTGGTTGAATTTAAAAACTAAAAGACTTAAGAAGAATTATTAAATCCTCCAATGAGTCTGTGCCTAGAGAAACAATGGGGTTTCCTCTCAGTGATCTGTTTAATATTACTGCAGTTTACTATTCAAGTACATAGGGAGAATTACGCCAATAATCTCATTAAAAATGTGTGCTTTGTTAAAATAACATAATAAAAAAAAGCAAGCAGTCATAATAAGGTAGATAACACAAAACTTAAAGAGAATCAGCATCAGTGTATGCTATTACAGAAACAGAGGAAGGCAGAATCCAAAGAATTCAGAAGGGCATGTACTATATACTAATTTGGAAAAAAATAAGAAAAATTAACACACCTTCACTGGTTATTATATCAGATTTAAAAAAAAAAAAAAGCCTATTTTTTTCTACTTTGGATATTTAGTCTAGATTCTAAGTTCCAGAAAGAAGGAAGTACTATGCAGCTGTTAAAAATAAAAATCTAAGTCGGGATCTTAGTTTACCAATATAATACCTGACAGCTGCTGAAAGGTATCAGCAAACTCATTCCTGAAATACTGTTAATTTTGAAGAGTGAGGTAATATGTTTACAAGAACTCTACCTTTCCAGATATTGGAGAAGGACTAGCACAGGGGCTAGGATAGCTACCACTGTCTGTAGACTTCACTGATGATTGATCTGACCTGTCATCTGAAGTTCGTTTGGAGTGCAAAATGTTTTTTTCTTTGTACTTCTTTGGCTGGTGAAGTGTGGGAGGTGTAGATTTCATTAAAACTCTAAAAAATAAAGGTAGATACAGGACATACCACAAGTTTCATAAGCAGTCACAGAACAATTTGTATCTACGTATCAGCTTATTGCATTACAGTAATTCCAAAACACATTGAACACTAATTAAAAAAAATCCTGATCATGCATTGTTTTTGAATGCTAGAGCTCAACCTCTTCTGCTACTTCTTCCCAGAGATCACAATTCACGGATAATATTCCTGACTGCTCTCTCAAACAGCAAGCACACATATGAAATACTTCTCTATGAAATCACAACTACAATGCAGCACAGGACAGTATAAATTCTTTCAACTGTATTTCTATTGTTTCTTCCTTTTTATTACTAGCAGAAATCCAAGTGATGCTTTTATAGCTAAATAAATTACAACCTACAGTCTCTCGAAGATCTCGAAAGCTTACTTTTCAGCATTAGAGGAGTCATCAGAGAATTCAGTTTCTGCTGAGCTTTTTCTACTGTTGGTGGACTTCCATGTAGATGCTAAAGGAAGTTCTTCAGAAGTCATAGGTCTTGGTCTCTGACCAATTCCTGAAGGCTGCTGCAAACCTGCAGACTGTTCTTCAGTACTTAAAACAGTTACAATTGCTCTTACAGTTATTTCATCAACTTGAGACCATGGTTTAGAAGGAGCTCGCATACGACGCAGAAATAAGCTATGCCACTTCTGTCTGAGTTGAAACAACAAACCAGCAGCCTGTAATGAATTTCAATTCTGTTAAAGACTAAAAAAATTAGATCACACAGGTAAGGGTACCCTACATCTTTCCTATCAAGCAGCTTCTCGCATTCTAAGATGAACAGGGTCCAAACTGAAAGGGAAGACTAAAGTGCCGGGGAAGGGGAGAAAACCGCACATTTAAACTAAGATTTTAAGCTATCTTTTCTTTCCTCAGGTGCGAGATCATTTTTAAAACTTTTTATGTCATCTAGTTCTGCACGAAACTGAAAATTTTACTTTAAAAAAAAAAAAAAATCTTTTCATGCTTAATGCCCTTCCTCTCAATTCAGTCTGTATTCAGGCACTCTTCATTCACAGCTGAGGGAAAAGAGCTCTAAGTGACATATTTTTCTTACACAGACTTCTGCTCAAATGAAATGACTGAATTTAGAAGACTATAGTCTAATTCCCATGTTATCAGAAATGCTTCCATTTTTTAAAAAAACACACTTTTGAACGTCTCTAAAAGAGACAGTATTGTTATTAGATCTGGTAAGTTAAGTGTTTCATAACCCATGAACTACTCTACCTCCTACCACAGCCAGAGCTGCTCAAAGACCTGAGACTTCTATCTTTAAAAGGTTGGGTTTTTTTTCTTTTTCTAAAATCTGACACCAACTTTCTTTCAGCAACTCCAACTTCAAGTGCTCCATTTTGATGCACTTAGTAAACCTCTCAGAGAAGGAAATACACAATATGCCATTGTGATGGTTCACTCAACCCCTGCTCAGATTTTGGCTAACCCAGCTCACGTTAAGGCTTGATGTGTCCTGGGAGCAGTGCCATTAGGTCAAAGCAAGAGCACCACTTAGGCAGGACAGGTGGCCAGGAACAGCTGAAGGACCATTATGCAGCCACCATCACCTGCAGCTTGCTGTCTCCTACAGCCATTGTCTTTTGTCTAGCAGTTTCATCAGAATCTGCTAACTTACGCAAATTGACCAGACCTCCAAGCTGGAATGTATAAAACATCAGCTTACCCAAAAACCTTTTGAAGTGGATCCAACAGCAGCTGGACCACTGTCTCAGTGAGATACAGGGGATGCTCACACCATGACAGAGGAAGAAGGATGAGCACTCTCACCATCAGCTAGGTAACTAATTCTTTTTTTCTTTTTGCTCATAGGTGCACAAATTTAGAGTTAAAGGTTTTAAGTTATGAACCTTACGACTTGAATGGTAAGTGAATTCAGGTAATAAGACTAGTCTGGACAAAAGGGAATTGAGCCCCTGTTTGTTTGTTGTACTTCTTAACGAACTCATGAAATAAGGGTTAAATCACAGAGTATGTTGTCCTGCAACATTTGAGACCCAAATGGCATGACAGCCATTCTTACAGAAAAATCTTGGTTACCCAAATGTTCCAGAATTCTTTCTGGAAAGATATGACATAAATATCCTTCTACAAGAAACAAGCATTGAAGTGATACACTACTTACTTCAGGGTCCATTTTGAGATGGAGCCATTCATCTAGCTTCAGTAGTGCCAAATTAGCAGTTGTTTTGTCCTCCATCTCACTATCACTGTTATCATTAGATACCCCATCCCCTGAATTTAATATAAAAGTTGCATTAACATTTCTGTATTATTTCCACTTACATACAAAAACCTGAACACTACTGTATTACCAGCAATAAACCCATTTTCCTTCTAAATTTTATTTTTAAATGTAAACATTTGTAAAACCACTTTTTCTTTTTGGCACATACACCTCAGTGAAAAGTCTTTGCTTCAGTTAGCAGAACACAAGTACCCAGACCTGCTGAGGGCCCTATGCAAGCACCTGTATTGGTGTGATCTGACTCATTCGTGTACCTTCATCAGTACCAAACAAGCCATTGTCAAACTTTTGCCTGACGCTGTTTGCAAAACCACACATTGCTCTATGCTTATTTCCTAGTAAAACAGGAGATTTAAAGACCCATTAAGAAAAAAAAAATTATATACACACATGGCTATTAAGTAGGATTCTAATTTTTTTTTTTTAAAGTGCAATTCAATCAGTATAAACACTATTTCAAGGGTAACAGTTCAAGAGCAAGACAGGAAAGCTTCAAAAATAATCATAGAATCATTTAGGTTGGAAAAGACCATTAAGATCATCGAGTCCAACCGTCAACCCAACACCACCATGCCCACTAAACCATGTCCTGAACTTGGACTNAGAGAGAAAAGAAATTTCTATATATTTGCTATAACTTTAGTTAATAGTACAGCTAATTGTCATTAAAAGTTATCAGTAGAAAATAATCTTTAAAATGCATGTTTCACCTGGAAACAATGTGACTGACATATTGATAGTTTCTATTCAAACTAAATAATAATTTAATCTGATTCAAAGTATCAAATAAACTAGTCTTTAGAAAAAACATGCATATTACACTTTTCAGCATTAGTATTGTCATTAGACATTTTGCTTGCATTTTTTATTTCATTACAAACTGTAATTTCTGGGAGTTCAGAACTATGTAAGTATAA
>VYZV01035309.1:9647-30630 GCA_013401275.1 Pandion haliaetus | reverse complement strand
GGATCAGCACGACAGGAGCGTGCAAAGACAACAAAGCAATTGCTAAGAACCTAAATGACTTATTTGTATTCAGTGCTGAATTTCCCATGCTGAAATAGTCTGGGAGAGTGACCGGCTAGAGGAACCATCTCAAAATGAAGTATGCATAGAAAAGATTGTGTAACTAATTGAAAACGGAACAACAGCTCATGAGAAACAAACATCATTTATCCAGGAATTACTAAATTAACTCAAGGGTGAACCAGTGAACCGCAAACTTCAATCCATAAAGTCTGCTCTAAAAAATCACCTCAGAATATGAGGCCTGGAAGGTGGCAGATCCAATGATAACTTCTAGAAAGGCTCCTATATTTACTACTTCAATGATAATAAGTAATGGAAGTGTCAGACATAAAAAATATTATACACAACAGACAAGCAGAAAAAAAAAATTCTTTACATCAAATTTTAATTCCCTTGTTTCACCCTGTGAAGAGACTCTGAGAAGAGTCTGTCTGCCTTCCCAACACTCTCCCATCAGCTAGTTGAAGACAACAATGCTGAGGGTGCTGGCAGATGTCACTGTGAGGCCACTCTAACATCTTCAGAAGGTCTCCCCTGAGTCTCCTCCTCCGCTTAAGGCTAAACAAACCCAGCTGTCTCAGCCTCTTCTTATATCTTATGTGCTGAACCCCCTGAACACCTCTGAGGCCCTCAACTGGTCTTCTTTCAGCATATCAATGTTTTTTTTGTTATCGTTTTACTGGAGAACCCCAAACTGGGCACAGTATCCTAGAACTGGTCTCAAGTGCTGAATACAGGGGAGGAATCACTTCCCTCAACCTGCTGGCTATGTTCTTAGTAATACAGCCAAGGATGAAGTTAGACTTCATCACTGCAAGGGTGACCTGCTGACTCATGTTCAGCCAGGAACTATCTGCAGACTTGCTGCACTGTACTTCCTCCCATCACCCAGGTCATTACTGAAGACATTAAAACGCTGTCAGCCCCACTATCCACCCCTGAAGAACACTAGCCACCTGTTGGATTTGGTACCATTGATCACAACCCTTTGAGACTAGGAGGCTAGTCAGTTTTCTACCCACATCTCTGATTCAGCTATAAGGTTACTACATAAGTCTTTCTAGAATCAAGACAAAAAATATTCATTGATTTCCCTCTCATCCATGCCACTAGCCATCTGATCAGAGAAGGATGGCCAGGTACAGTGTGCCCTATCCAAAACATGCTGGCTACTTCCCATCACTTTCTTATTCTTCATGCATCTTGACCGAGTTTCTGGAAGAACTGGCTCCATAATCTTCCTGGTGACAGAGTGGAGGCAGAGAAGACTGTACTTTCCTGGATCCACCTTCCTGATTATCCTTCCTGAAGATAGCTGTGACATTTGCGTTTTTCCAGTCATCGGGAAGTTTCCCAAATGCCATGACCTTTTGAAGATGCTAGAGAGTGGCCTCTCGGTGACATCTTTCCAAGCATCCTCAGCAGCCTTGGAGACATTTCACCTGGTCCCACGGACTTTCGCATATTCAATCAGTTTATATGGTCCCCAGCTTGATCATCTTCTCCTGTAGGTAACACGTAATTCCTGCAGACTGTACCATGAAGTCAGAGAGGCCTGAGGACAAACCTCACCAGTAAAACCTGAGGTGAAAGCGGCATTGCCTCTCATTCTTTCCTGTATCCTTTGCTATGAGGTCTCCTGCCGCAATGGGCACTGCAGGCACAGTTCCCTTGGTTTGCCTTTTGCTACTCATGTATTGCAGAAGAACACCCTAACTCTTTAAAGTGATAACAGCAAACTGGAGAAACGAAATGTGGTCAATACTGTTTATTTGGACTTCCAAAGGGATTCCCCTTGGAGAACAAATCTCTGCTGCTGCATAAATTTTAGGGATAGACTCAGCTCAGGAAAGACCTGTTGCTAGAAAATAAACACTTCTGCAGGTAATTCCATAAAGCTGTAATTTCAGTGTAATTTTTAGGTTATATAGTACTTTTTATTACCCATCTACAATTTTACTAAAATTGCTGCCCCTTAACATTACTTTTTGAAAGAAAGAAATTAGTTTCATTTATCAAGTTTAAATGGAAGAGATTACTGCCAAAAAATAATAAAAGCTTCACACTTGCCAATTTACTTTTCACCACCATTTTTTCCACACATGTACCTCACAGTGTCCAAGACTGCTCTGGTTTCAAAGTAGGAATTTCCTAGCTGGTGATTTGAAAACTAGAACAGTAATTCTTTGCTTTTGGCCACATCATGTGCAAGAGAGACAGACATAAAAGAGTACTCAGGCAGATAGCTCTGGCAGCATTTTTTGCACAAGACTCATGTTGTCTAAAGTTAAAAGGTAAAGGTAAATTGTGCATTCCTAATGCAGATGAAATAATTGTATCAGCTCATTGAACTAAAGCGATGGTGGGTTGACCCTGGCTGGACGCCAGGTGCCTACCAAAGCTGATCTCTCTCTCTTCCCCCCTCAGTTGGACAGGGGAGAGAAAATATAATGAAAGGCTCATGGATCGACATAAGGACAGGGAGAGATCACTCACCAATTACCATCACAGGCAAAACAGACTCAACTTGCGGAAAAAATTAACTAAATTTATTACCAATCAAATCAAAGAAGAGTAATGAGAAATAAAACTGAATCTTAAAACACCTTCCCTCCACCCCTTCCTTCTTCCCAGGCTCAACTCCACTCCTGATTTTCTCTACCTCCTCCCCACCAGCAGCACAGGGGGACGGGCAATGGGGGGTTGGGTCAGTTCATCACACCTTGTCTCTGCCGCTCCTTCCTCCTCAAGGGGAGGACACCTCACACTTTTCCCATGCTCCAGTGTGGGGTCCCTCCCATGCAAGACAGTCCTCCATACTTCTCCAACGTGAGTCCTTCCCACAGGCTGCAGTTCTTCACAAACTGCTCCAGCATGGGTCCCTTCCACAGGCTGCAGTCCTTCAGGCACAGACTGCTCCAGCGTCGGTCCCCCACGGGGTCACAAGTCCTGCCAGAAAACCTGCTCCAGCGTGGGCTCCTCTCTCCACAGAGCCACAGGTCCTGCCAGGAGCCTGCTCCGGTGCAGCCTTCCCACAGGGTCACAGCATCCTTCAGGCATCCTCCTGCTCTGGTGTGGGCTCCTCCCCAGGCTGCAGGTGGTTATCTGCTCCACCATGGACCTCCCTGGGCTGCAGGGGGACAGCCTGCCTCACCATGGTCTTCCCCACAGGCTGCAGGGAAAACTCTGCTCAGGCACCTGGAGCACCTCCTCCCCCTCCTTCTTCACTGACATGGGGGTCTGCAGGGTTGTTTCTCTCAGATTCTCATTCCTCTCTTCTGACTGCTGTTTCTGTTGCACAGTAACTTTTTCCCCTTCTTAAATATGTTATCCCAGAGGCACTACCACCATCGCTGATGGACTCAGCCTTGGCCAGCAGCGAGTCCATCTTGGAACCAGCTAGCATTGGCTGTATCGGGCACAGGGGAAGCTTCTAGCAGCTTCTCACAGAAGCCACACCTGTAGCCCCCCTGCTACCTACACCTTATCACACAAACGCAATACAAGCGATTGTTCAACAAGTGCTTCACCTATACAAATATCCAGTTCACATAACTCTCAAGGTCAAAAGAGATGAGATCAATATGAATTTCAGAGGTCAAGTATGCCAGATACTTATTTTTAGCTTTTTACATAGTAATGCTAAATACTAACACCAACCACATAAGAACACACAATACGTGAAACATTTAGAATATTCCTTATCTTTTTTCCATTCCTAACAATTCCCAGAAACTCTTTTAAGACAAGTGCTGTACTATGTTATAGAAAAAAATAATCAAAATGCTGTATATTAAACACAAGAACTTACGCATTTATGTATACAGTGAAAAATATTCATAGAATATGCTACAGACAAAAAATAGTGCTAGAAGTAGCACATGTAAGCTGAGAAAGGCATGGTGGAGTTCTGCTGTGCCATCCACAGTATTTTCTGTGATGATAACCATTCATTACTGAGTAGAATTCAATGCATATTAATATTCTAAGGCTATGTGTTTCTTCTGCACATGACTTTTCCTCAGAGAAGTCTCTTGAATTCTAGTTTTGGTTTCACAACTGAATCTGTTCCCTTAATAAACACGCAAAAACCCCTTGATTAATAAAATGTTATCATTAGCAACACTGGGGGAATGAATATGCAATTACCATGGAGTCCATAGAGCAGCAACACATCTGAGCTTTATACAGTCTTTTAGCTGTCCTCAAACTACAATTTGTGGAATTCCTCTAGCTTCTATATCTTTCTGGAAGTTTGATCCTGTAAACAATCACCTTTCACTCTTTACAAGCAGAAATATCTAACTTTAATACATCAGTTTATCAATATGAATCTTGAGATTTGTGTTTCTAAAGGACAATTATCCCCCTGGAGGCAATCTACTGGTGTTTGTAGTCACAGAGGGGAACCACAGGAATGCAGAATTTACAGAAGTTCGATCAGAAACAAAGGCTATGTGTACACCATTACCCCATCACATTCAGTTTAATCCACTTAACTAGATATTATTGTATCCTGGCCTTGTAGGTTGTGCATACATTGAGACAGCAAGCTCTAAGGAAACATCTTTGCAGTCATAAAAGATTGAAATATAACTGTACTTCTGATTTTAGTTCCAGGTACAGCAACGCTTTTAAAATTTCTCGCCCTTAGGAGGCGATTGTCAACTACAAATAGCCCAGACACTGGCAGCCATCATGCTTCTAAGGCAACTTCCTTCAGGGACAGGGGAAGACATGATTGTTGTCTCTTTTAGAGATCAAGGAGATCTTGGACTATCATCTGCACAGTTAAAAAGTTCAAAAAAAGAATAGTCAAGGACAGAGAATCAACAGATATTTATTTCAATTTGGATTATATTTGTGTTTAGTTCCATTTAATACACTTGGGTGTTGTGAGTTGACCCTGGCTAGCAACCAAGCCTCATCCAGAACCTCTCGCACTCCCCACAGGACAGGGGAGGAAACAGGAAGAACAAGAGTGAGGAAACTCATGGGTCAAAATCCAGACAGGGACATAACTCAGTTACTGTTGTGGGCAAATGAGACTCAACTTAGGGGATGTTAAACTTAAGTTCATTTATTGCAAATTAACAAAACCTAAATCTAAATAGTGATTCGAGTATTGGGAAACAAAACATGACATTTAAATAGGCGCAAAAACCCTTTCCTATTCCTTTGCCAGACCCAATTTCACTTCCAGACTCACTTCACTTCAAATACTTCTCACCTCCCCCCTCTTCCTAGTCTCCACTTCTTCATTCCAGACACCTCTTCTCCCTTGCTATGACCACAAGTTACACTCAGTCCCTTCAGTGCGGCAAAGAGGACCATGTGACACCAGGGTCAGTGCTTAGTGGTTTCTCTCTGCCACTCCTTGTTTCTCACTCTTCCTTCTGCTGCTCCTTCCTCCTCACTCTTTTCCTATGCTCCATCCTCCACAGGTTGCAGTCCCTTCTGGGGTGCAGCTGCTCCGCCGTGGAGCAGCTCCTTTTACTCTGACCTTGTTTGTTTCCTCCTCTGCCCCGCTCCCTCCCCCTCGGTGTTTTCTGCCCCTTCTTAACTGTTTTTACCTAAGTGCCACCAACTTGGCTGATGGGCTCAGCTGTGTTACATGATGGGTCTGTTACACAGCAGACTGGAACCAGCTGTATCCAGCACATGGCAGCCCCATGTCTCTTCTCACAGAAGGCACCCCTGCAGTCTCCCCTCCCTACCTCGGCTACCAACACCTTGACACCTGCATTCAATATATTTGCTCAGGTCTAGTTCAACCCACCAAGAATGATTCTGTAATAGACTCACATTAATTGAGATCATAGATTTCAAGTGAGGTAAATTAAAATACAAGCAGAAACTTAAAATAGAAGCTACTCTTTTTCAAAATATTTTTTTGAAATTCAGATTCATTGTCTGTGAGTTCTGAGACTGCTAAACAGATACAATGATTTCTGTGAGAATTAAGTCAGCAGCAAATACCCTTTTAGTGTTCTCTATCACAGAGAAGCTCTACTGCAAGGGCGCATTAGTCCTGAAACATATTCCTTCTACATTCATTTGTGTAGATAAAATTGGCAGTCTAAGTTTTGTGACAGACTTAAGTCATTCCCCAAAGTTTATTAAGTTTTGTTGCTTAAAAAAAAAATGCAATTTGCATGCAAACAAACCAGGAACTCTTTCAGTCACTTTCTACATTTTCCTTCACACAGATATTCCTTCTAATTAGAAGGACACCTTTCTACACAGCAATAACTGTAAACATCATTATTTTAAGACATATTCAGAGATTCTTCTTGTCTATGCTCACTCCCCACACACACTGGTTGCTGAAAGGTGGCCAATTTGCCTTTGGGGGTGGGGTGGGTGTTTGTTGGGTTTGGTTTTTTTTCCTCCAGCATTTACTGTCATTTTCAATCCCATATTTTCCAGAACTGAGTCATTGCTCTTTGCAAAAATTTTAATCTCCTGGCTGCTTTTCAGCATCTGGGTCCAGGAATATCCTCTGGCCACATGTCTGACTACATGTCACAAGATGACATGGGTACATTTACACATGAAATCTGACCACGAAGAACAGAAAGGATCCATGACGATTCCTGGCTGGAATAATTAAGGAAAAGGGCAGTAAATGTCAGACTCCAATAGCTTTAATTGTCTTGTATTAAGCATGACCAATGTTGTACAATCATGTAGGAAGGCAGATCACTGACTGCCGGTTTTGCTATTGTAGCTCTAAAGTGAGAGTCATGACTTACACATTTGTGCGGAACTCAGGGAGGCTGTCACAGCAAAACAACACTATAATAATAAGGGATTTTAATTCCTCTAATTTAAACTGTGTAAGTGTTATAACAATGACTAATGTAGAAACTTGAAATTTTTTAGACATCATTAGGTAGTGACTCCTGGAGAAACCACACAGCAAATACTCAAGAGCAGAAGCAATTTTTCATCAAGTTCAGAGCAGCATGCAGGCTTCACAAAAAAATGCCACAAACCACTTTGCATGGCCTTAATATGTTCAAATTCAACATGATTGATTATATCCTGTTTTCCCCATTGATACAAGCATTTTTGTTTAAGCTACCATTATATTTAAATAACTTTGTTAGAAGCAAAACCATTGGTTCCAATGCTGAAGCCTTAATCGTGGCAAGGTATCAGAGTAGAAATATTAAATATTTATAACTTTTTAGAAAAGTCTTGAAATTTTCCTATTTATTTAAGGTAACTATGTAGTCATAAAGCATATTTCCAGAATGCAAACAAGTACTGTTTTCATGACAGGGAAAAAAACTGTTGGAAAATATTTCAGCAGTTATCCTTGCCCATCACCAATGCACACAAGCTTCATTCCCCTGCTGCTCAGTGACTAAGAAGTAGTTTCAGGAGCATCAGTCCATTTGCTCCAAAGTAAATTTATTTCAAGCACTACAACTGATTCACACTATTTTGTCTCTGCTTATCACTGTATCCTTTTAAAATGTGGACTACTAAAANTCTCCCTGTTTCAGGTTGATTTTTTTATGTAGCCACTTCAGCTGTCTGGCAGAGTAATCCGTAAAGGTTACATCTCAAAAATATTATCCACAGAGGGTTTAATACACATTAGTGATATAAACCTCTTCACTAATTCATAACCTTTCTGACTATCTCTCTATACTGTTGCACTAAATAATGTAACAGTATATTTCATGGTAAGCAGGCAATCAGAACTACCAGAAGACAATCTACAGTCTGCTTCCTGCAAGATGCTACACAAAAGAAAACAAATTGCAGCAAACTATAAGGAAACCAGAAAAACTCTAAGTTCCAGAAAACCTTCTTCGGAAGTAATTCCATGACTGCTCTAACAATGAATGTCACTCTCTTGGTCGGATTCCAGCTGAAAGCTGTGACAGAAATTATCCTGTATCCACGTTACTCAGAAAATGGTCACTTCCAGTATCTAATGAAAAGCAAATACATGTTATAATTTTTCTGTCAGGATTCTCTTGGGGCATTCGTTCGGGGCTGTTTCTTTCCACCTAGCTTCCAGAAAGTAACTACCATGAAAGCCACTGCTCACTAAGCCATCAGTTTAAAAACTACTAGCTGGAAATGGAAAGAGAAGATTAGAGGAAAACAGAGAAGTATGATCTCCTAAAGCCTTGTTCCTGTCTTTTCAAATGTATTTATCCATTGTTTTGCAAATGCCCCATCAGTGACTGCCATTTGAGTGCCTCAGAACTTTCCATAAATCCTATCTGAACTTCAATTTCTATGACTGAAACAAGGTTTTCAAACTACACTGTTTAAATGAAGCCACTGAAAATTCTCCACAAAAATAGAGTTTTACAGTAATTTTGGAAACAGCTTTTGCCTTATTTGCAAAGCAAATACTTCCCAGAAATACCAGAAAATGAATAAACACACCATCTTCTATGAAGATTATGACAATACGGCTTTTTCCTCTTTTAACTGTGAACCTCAAAGCTAGAAAAATTTGGAAAAGAATTGAGAAAAACTAAGCAAGTTCCTCCTGTAGTCCCGCTCTCCATACACTTTCATTTTAACATACTAAAAATGCAAGAACTGCCTGAGCATAGGTGATTCTTTTTTCTAGATTAAATCATTTCAATCATTACCATGTGTTCTCTTTGGAATCAGTAGAAAATATTACTCATTGTATAGAAAAATGAAATTTCTCTTTCAAGGTATATTTTTCTTATATTTCTGTACAGGAAAGCCATTATAGTGCCCAGAAAGTCTTGTCTGCAGGACTAACCCAGGCACAAGGAGATGCTAAGGAAATTAATTAAAGCTTTAGATACATCGTCTTGTTATGGAAGAATGTCAGCTGAAGACGAAAATCACTACAGAGGGAATTATAACCGTCATGGTTTAACTCCAGCCAGCAACTAAGCACCACGCAGCCACTCACTCACTTCCCCCCCACCCAGTGGGATGGGAGAAAGAATCAAAAGGAAAAGGGTAAAAACTCATGGGTTGAGATAAGAACAGTTTAATAGGACAGAAAGGAAGAAAATATTATAATAACAACGACGATAAAATGACAACAATAATAAAAGGATTGGACTATGCAAAACAAGTGATGCACAATGTAATTGCTCACCACTCGCCAACAGATGCCCAGTTAGTTCCCAAGCAGCGATCCCCCCAGGCCAACTCACCCCAGTTTATGTACTAGGCATGACATCACACGGTATGGAATACCCCTTTGGACAGCTGTCCCGACTGTGTCCCCTCCCAGCTTCTTATGCACCTCCAGCTATCTTGCTGGCTTGGCACCAGAAGCTGAAAAATCCTTGACTTGATCTGAACTTTACTTAGCAACAACTGAAAACATCAGTGTGTTATCAACATTCTTCTCATACTGAATCCAAGACATAACACTGTACCAGCTATTAGAAGGAAAATTAACTCTATCCCAGCTGAAACCTGGACAATAACTCCCAGAGCATTTTTAGAAATTTTTATCTCGAGAGAGCCACGCTTAAAGGTTAGGATACATCTCACAAAGTTAGACTTATGCACATGAACTACTTTAGACTCACTTAGTCACAGCCAATACATCCACCTTAGATGACTCAAAAATTTGGGTCTTCTCTGACTATGGCGTCTAAACCAGCTCAGATGTTAAATTCTGGTCTAGAGATTAAAGGTCAATTATATTAATTCTACCTGAAAGATTCATATGAATTTCTTCCTTCCATTTCTTTTCCCAAAGCTTCAACTCAAATTTGTTTCTACCACCACCAGGTGCGTAACTGAGTTTCAGATGACATTTTGATAACAAGTACCAGAATGAGAAAGCCCAGCATTTCTACTTGGGGTACAATGATTTACTAAGATTTCATAAAATAACTCCCCTAATGCATGGGACTTTTTCTGGCTATCACAATTTTCAGCATTTTCATAACTGGAACACACAGAGGCAGTTTGACTCTAAAGAGAAATTAGTGTATTTCAGCAGAAAGTATGACCTTTCTGTTCACTTGGCAATGAAAGAACAAAAATCTTATTCCTTTCCAGTGGACCTCGCACAGCAAACAAGCCACATTATTAGTATGGCTGCCCAAGAAATACCCTTCATTGCAAGATGACTTAGTCAAACAATGAATGTTTCCTTACAGAAAATAGAGGCTGTGCAACCTCCCTCTCTGCATGGGAAGTAAATGATAACTTGCAATTTGGAACAAAGCCCTCCTTTTCCTCTGCTCCCAACCAAAACACAAGAACCAGCATTTGTCTTTTATACTGAAAGCCTCTGTCTTTTTAACTGCAAAGGCCATGGCTCACAGGTTTTATGAACTTACTGCACATCTTTGGATTTCTTTGTTTCACAGAGTAGGCAGGCTGTTGCAGATAGGAGCAGCTTCTGCAGGACAAGACCTGCTTTGAAATTGTCAGGTTTAGCACATTATTTTATTACTTTGAAAAGAATTATTTCATTACTTTCAAAAGAGAAAGTCCTGTACATAGCCTAACATTAAGTGATGGTTTTATTATTATAACACTGCCTAGTTAGACAGTATCACCCCCATTTCACAAAACTGCTATAATTTCTAGAGCTTAAACAAAAACTATTGCACTGAAGTTCAATCCCAGGGGCCACTAGGCTTTTTATGTGATGTTTAACTCAAAAAGTTTTAAGAACAAAGGCCACTGCTACTGGGTTATTATTCCAACTGGCAGTCCTTGCAATTGTCACAGTATTCATGCCCTAAGTAAATTTAAGAAATACTTTTTTCTCAGTCCTTTAGAGAATTTTAAATTCAAGACAACCTTTGCCATCTCTTTCTTCAAATAATAATGTTCTCAGATCCAGCCCATAGAAGACAGACAGAATAAAGCAAGCAGCATACAAATATTGAGGTTTCTTTTATTGGATAGAATCTTTCATATTCTGCAGTAAAAAATTCTTTGCTAATCTTTTTCTCCCCTTTTGTAGCATGTTGAGACTGTCTGTAATCTAGAAAAGAAGAATTAAATTTTCACAGTATTGAAAGGTTTTCAGCTGAAAGGAACTTTTAGAGCTAGAGCACTTCATTACCAGTCACTGAGAGTCACTCTTAAACAGGCTGATGCCTATTTTCACTACAGACAGTTTTGATGTAAAAAAAAAAAAAAGAAAGAAAAAAAAGTTACTATTCATACTTTCTTGGTAATAAATTTTACGCAGATTATTCTTGCTTCCACAGTTATTTTTAGTAATTTTCAGCATTTCTGTCTCTCTCCTTCCCTGGCTATTGTGAAATAATTTTTCTCACTAAAATATTCTATAGTCTGTCATCAACCCATTCTTGTCCCCTTACTAAACATTCTTTAGCATTAAGAGTAGGACAACAGAAACTATAAAGAATATCAGCAAAACAAGATTAATACAACTTAAGCTTATGATTTTAAGAAGCAGGATTAAAACAAAGATTAGTCCACCATCTTAACTAACTTCTTAAAATTTATTATTTCCTTCTATGTATAAAATTAGAATTTCAAAATCATGGAGATTGGATTCTGCCTTATGCAGTCTAATACATTCCCCACACTCAGGCAGTCAACTTTCACACAGAAAAGAAAGAAACTACACAAATGAAGCACCACAGAAAATCTGGGATACTGGACAGAAATCACTGATTCCACCTTGCAGTTATGGGAATTTCTGAAAAAAGGCTTCTGTGTGTACATCATATATCCATGTCCAAAGTGATATAGCAGGATATTACCACAGGTTTAAATAAAAGCCAATGCACCCTGATGCTGCATTAGCAAAATTATGCCTGACTTTTTTTTTTTTTTTTTACTTTATTATTATTTAAATTGGAGTAGCAAAGCCAAAACACTCAGAACTTCCAACCACAATCTGGAAAGAACTATCATTAGGTAGCATTGCACCTTCAAGCAAAGTAGTCTATTTCTGTACACAAGTCAATGTTTTGCTCCTGGTACAAGTCTCAGCACACAGGCTAACTTGACTCAAACTTCTGACCTACTATCAGCTTTTAGGAGGTGGTTAATCTTTCATTTGTATTTCCTTGTGTGGCTGACACTGTGCTCTATTGTATTTTGAGGGTTGGTGGGAATAGTGTGCCTCAAAGGGTGTCTTAAGTCATTAACACTTCTTCTCTCCTATTCTATTTCAAATCCAGAGATTTTAATCAAGCATGTCACCAATTAGTGTTATTCATTCCTAGCAAGTAAACATCTTAATCATCCTTCCATTTGTGATGAAATTAAAAATCCAGAGGTCTCAAGATAACTTAAGAGAAAAACTCATACAGGTAAGTAGTCTCTTTCGCAGCTTTTCAAATCAATATTAACAGACAGACAGATAGTGGTATCTTTGCAGAGGAATATCCCAAGTTGCTTATGAGTTTTCTAAATACATCAAATTCTTTCAGTTATCAAAAAAGTGAAGGCTATGAAGATACCAAATAGGTTTTTTGGTTAATTTTCTGCAAAAGTCCTCCTCTAGATTTTTTTATAGAGTATTAACCTCCAAGTGTCATCTCCCATACTCTACAACTCTTTACATGAGCCATCTCTATTTTCAGAAAGCCTTTTATTAATTATACCTATATTTATACATGTATTACAATGCTGAAGGTACAGATTATGGAATACTATTGTAGGAAATGGGATTCTAAGTTTTACCAGATAAATCTCCTTATTTCCAGTGAAATCTATCTAAAAATCTAATATAGGCTTTTTGTTGGCTGAGCAGTGCTTTCACATCTTTTTAAACTATTGTGTGAAAAAATATCCAGTAAAGATATATGCATTGCTATGCACCACTAGAAACTTGGCAGACTATATATTGAATGTTTAGCTAAATTACCCCCCTTCTTCCTTTGTGATTTTAAGACTACTATATATTTATTTCATTCTGTCTTGATGCATCAGACAACATAATTCTTTCTAATTGATCTCTTCTCAGTTGTCTTCCATTAGTGATTATTTTGAGCAACCAAGAGCCACATGCGCAATTCCAAAGGGCTTCATTCATTCAATTACAGAGTTAAAAAAAAGTATGCTATAAAGAAACATAATTAATTTTAGCCTAAAGCATGGATTAGGGGTATAGCAACTCCCAGCAGAAGACACACTATATAAGCAATTAAAACACAAGAGAAATTTGGGAAGGAAACAACACAAGAGTGAATGTGGATGAATATTTTAACATACAGAAATGATTTATTTAGAAAAACAATGCTAAAACACAGCATTAGTAGTGATGAACAGAAAGTTACACATAATGTGATATAGTGGCAAAGAAACCTATGTGATTATTTGTCAGAGTACACTAATGATTACAATTTGACAGACAGTTCTGAGGCACTGTGACTGCAGAATATTAATACAGACCCAAACATTTATAAAGAACTCAGGAAAATTAAAAAAAAAATCAACAAAGGAAGGTGGCGAACTGCAAATCCACAGGCAGCTGAAAGACCACGGACTAGGGAGGTATATGGTCTGCTTAAGCAGTACCAGAATGCTACCTCTAGAAGTAGCATTTTGAAGTCAAGAAAAGGAGTATTTAGAATAGCACTGTTTTCAACGTGTGTGAGCACACTCAGGGGGTACAAGGTGGTAGTGTGCGCTAAATCCAGACAAAACTGAAAAAGAAAAAATTGTCAATAAACAGGCTTATGGTGCAAACACTTGTGTGTTCTTTGGAGTACCTGCAACACCCAGTTCCACCACCAGGTTCTAGTCTGCAGACTGATACTGCTGCCCATCTCTCCCTCCTACCCCAATTTCTGCTGTAGGTCAACACCATAGATTTGCTCTGCCCCTTCTCACCTTGGAAGCAACTGTACAGAACACCTAGGTAAGAAGTGAGGGAAGTCTTTGCAGTACCTCATTCACCATGTTCTCAGCATCATGTGAAGAACAGTAACTGTTGCCACTGAAGCTTACCGATTTAAGGAACAACATTGTTACCAGCTATGACGTAGTTTTACAAAAATGTATAGTGGTATGTCTGATTTATAGAACCACTAAAAATCCAAGGTGAATATGATGATCATCTGTAAATATGAGGATACCTAATCTTTATTCATTATAGTAATACTACCCCTACTTTTATCCATAACTTCTAAGATATTTTATAGGTATCACCGCTGTTAGATTCTTAATGTATTTTAGGGCAGCTCTCATTTCTTTGGTCTTACATGTTTAGACTTATCAAGACATTAATGGAAAAAATATAGGCACTTTATTAAATTTTACATTATTTGTGTTACTATGATCCTATAGAAGTATTTAGTCAGTCATTAACGAGGCAATAAGACATGCATTTAGCATCCAAATTCCTGTTATACCATGAGCTTGCTTTCTTAATTTTTTAGTTTATTCTTGCTGGATCGTGTATTTAGGCCTGCATGACATCCTTGCCTCTAAATTGGTGACACACGGACTTGACAGATGGACAACTCAGTGGATGAGGAATTGGCTGGGCAATCGCACTCAAACAGCTGTGGTCAATGGCTCGAAGTCCAAGTGGAGACCACCGATGAGGGGCATTCATCAGGGGTCGGTACTGGGACCAGCACTGTTTAACACCTTTGTCAGCAACACTGACAGTGGGATTGAGTGCACCCTCAGCAAGTCTGCCAATGACACCAACCTGTGTGGTGCGGTCAACATGCCTGAGGGAAGGGATGCCATCCAGAGAGACATAGGCAGGCTTGAGAGGTGAGCCCATGCAAACATCATGAAGTTCAACAAGGCCAAGTGCAAGGTCCTGCTCATGGGTCAGGGCAATTCCAAGCACAAATACAGGCTGGGTGATGAGTGCACTGAGTGCAGCCCTACGGAGAAGGACTTAGGGGTGTTGGTTGACGAGAAGCTCAACATGACCCAGCAATGTGCCCTTGCAGCCCAGAAAGCCAACTGTATCTTGGGCTGCATCCAAAGAAGCGTAACCAGCAGGCTGAGGGAGGTGATTCTCACCCTCTCCTTTGCTCTCGCGAGACCCCACCTGGAGTACTGCATTCAGCTCTGGAGCCCCCAACATAAGAAAGACATGGACCTGCTTGAGCAGGTCCAGAGGAGGGCCACGAAGATGATCAGGGAGCTGGAGCACCTATCCTATACGGATAGGCTGAGAGAGTTAAGGTTGTTCAGCCTGGAGAAGAGAAGGCTCCAGGGAGACCTTATAGCAGCCTTCCAGTACCTAAAGGGGGCCTACAGGATAGATGGGGAGGGACTCTATCAGGGAGTATAGTGATAAGATGAAGTTTAAAAGTTTCAAAGTGGAAGAAGGTAGATTTAGATTAGATATTAGGAAAAAATTCTTTACTGGGAGGGTGGCGAGACACTGGGACAGGTTTCCCAGAGAAGTTGTGGATGCCCCATCCCTGGCAGTGTTCAAGGCTAGGTTGGATGGGGCTTTGACCAACCTGGTCTATTGGAAGGTGTACCCGCCCATGGCAGGCAGGTTGGAATTAGATGATCTTTAAGGTCCCTTCCAACCCAAACCATTCTATGTTACATCATACTCATGTGCAAGCATTGACCAAGTGTTAAGATAAATCCTGTAGAAAACCATTATGCCCTAGATGAAAGGTTTGTTGTCCTTTTCCTCCTAATATTGTTACTTCTTTTCATACAACCTACATGATCTCCAAAAGTCCTGTGTATCTCTTGAGTCTTAGCTCTCCATAATTTCTAGCAATCACAAAGATCAGTGGTTGTTCCTGTCCTAACAGAGAAGAAAAAATTTAGACTAAGGGAAGAACCTTCCATATACTGATCCTTACATCTAACAGTTGCTGAACTACCTACAATAGCAGCTGCAATGCAGTTACTACAGAGCTCTTTATAATTCAAGTTCAGTACTTCAAATGATATTACAATCTGCAGATCCATTGTGACAGAAAATCTTATAACTTCTTTTGTAACGTATGTGCCCTGCTCCCAGTTAAATCCCAGTTATTTTAAGTTTTCCACTGATAAGAAGGGCCTGTTTTGTCCTTGAGTCTCTTAACACAGTACCCTTTAAGTCATTTATTTCCATGGAAATCTGCAAAAGTTACTGATTGTCGAGTAGTCTCTTGATAATTAAATTGCTCACAGGTCAATGAGGTAGTAATAAATCTATTCATAAATATGGAAGAGAAAGTGGCTTTAGGTAGAGGTAAGTGAATTTACTACTTTTGCTGACTATTTGTTTGCTTGAGCCTGCAAAGAAAAAGGAGGACTTTCATCTTATTACTAGGAAAATAAGAAATGCGGTTTTATTTTGGGGGCAAATATTTTTCAAAAGGAACTGCAAAGTAAAATATTACAACAGGAATATAGATCAAGCTAGCAACCACTTGAACAACCTATTTGTATTACAAATTCATTCAGATAAAAAGTTTACCTAGTGCATTACATACCCAATAAATTGCATACTTTTATCATTATTTTTGAAGGTATTTCCATAGCCTTTATCTTGCTCTGCATTTCAGGGCTGTGCTATGAACTGAAGACAAAGTACATGATATGGCATGATGACATATCCAGCACTTGGAGCCGCAATTTGTATTGACAAACAGTAAAACAATAGTTAAAGGGTTGTGCTTTTACTGTTGTACTTCAATGCTGTAACAATGCTAATGCAAGCTCACCTCTGCTATATGTAGTTCCAGTAGAAGGAATGCTTAGAAATAAGCAGATTTCACATTCCTAAACATGAACAAAACTTGAAGAGACTAATCCAACACATTTTTCCTGCTTGGTTGTGGGGTTATTTTTTTGTTTTTTTTGGTTTTTTTTTTTTTTTAAAGGACAATTTTAAGACTAACAAAAACAGCAGGGAGAAAGGACATGACTAGGAATTCTTAATTCCTTTTAAGGGATTTATCTTCTTGTTTTAAACAGTACTGCTAAGAGCTAACTACTACTCACCTACTAGCTTGATACAGGACATAATTTTACAAATCAGTGTCTGAACGAAAACCATCCACAAATCATACATTCCACAGAAACACTAAAAATGCTGCAGAATACCTTAACAGAGCAGGAAACACAGATACAATGGCTTTGACAGTTTATGTGAGTATATATGTACACTGCATTTTATATTGTTACTTTCAAAGTAGAAGTAAAAGCAACCCAGAAATTAGATATTAATATATATAACTGATGACTTATGAATATAAATTTTTATGACCCTCAGAAAGAGAATTTTTATTTTGCATTACCTAGGTCATATACACAGGTTCAAATACTGCCAGCATATTGAATATTCAGACCAGCAAATATATAAAGACAGTCCTCAAACACAATCTTCTGTTGTCACTAAAGATATGGCTAAAATAATTAACATAACCAGTAGTCTTGCAACTTGATAAATCATTAAATTGGCAATAGGACTGAGGACCCCTGCAGATCTGCATTTGTTTTCCTAAACAGCTGTGTAACAGACACCAGACACTATGACGGTTTCCCAACTGAAAATTTACTGCTAGTACCAAGTTGGTGGCATTAGTTTAAAAGGCAGCTCCAGACCTAAAGCTGTCCAAATATTTATGGGTAAAGTCCAGTAACAATATCCTGTAGCAATTAACTTATTACTGTGAATCCTGTAGACCAGCCTCTAATGTAACCAAAAGTATTCTGAGAGAACCAAAAGGTATGTATTTGAGAACCAAAAGGAGCCTGAAGAAAACAATCCTTTTTTATTTTATTTTCTAACCATTATAAGGTTTTTGTGCAACTGAAATAATGATTTCCAAGCTTGATCCAGCACTTTCCTTGACTATTCTCAGCAGCATGGTATCACATATAGCTCTCGTGATTTGTCTCCCCACTTCGTTTAAAAATAAAAATCCCCCACACTGACACTGTATTAGGTAAAACATTTCTAAACTTTAGGGCATGATAGAAAAAAGTATCTTCTCATACTCCCTTGACGTGAGCCATATCAGCAAGGGCAATAAAATGAACTGAAAAACAGCATTACCACTGTATACAACTACTGGGTACAGACAGGGTTAACAACTTCACGAACTATGATACTGACAGTTGTTCCCCCCCCGCCCCCCGCCACCTCTTCTCTGTGCTACAGGTATGGCAGAACCCACTACTGTTGACATACAGAAGTATGCAAAGTCAAGATCAAACAAAAAAGTTGTCAAATGGAAAACTGAGTCTCATTATCACTTAATAATGGTGCCAAAAACTCATGTCATCAGTGCAAATTAAGGAAAAATATGGAAAATGTGGGGATGGATTAAACAAGGTTTTTATCAGGCTACACAGCAAAGTATAAGAAACTGGATAATTACTTCACCTAAAAAGGATAGCAGAAATGCCATTATATAACCTCACAGTCTATTTATTATCGGACTAGCACAAACAAGCACAAGACCCAGAAAAATGACAGCAGGGACAAGTTCATTAAACTAAGAATCAGATGTTTATTGCTAGAAGGAAACACACAAACACTTCATCTCCTACTGCTGTCACCAGACTCACACTCAGTTATAAGGGGAAAGAGGACACAGCTCAGATGTATTCCCAGATTCAGTTTCCGAGTGCACATTCCCTACAGTTCCTCAAAAGATCCTTCTGCTTCTATATGGCATGTGTATTTTATCCCAAAGCAAGAAGTCAGTATACAGCCAATAACATGTAACTACTTATGTGTTGCTGACCGTAACATATTTGTTGCTGTTTGCTTGTCCTATTCTTTTCTTGGTGAGATTTAAAAAGATGCTCATGAAAAAGTGGACACACAACAAGGAACATGGTAGCTTTTGGTATATTTTCTGAAGTTTGTATGTGAAGACTGGAATCATGTCTCTCCACAACTGTAATAAAGATAAAGTGATCACAAAGAACCAGTAAACTACTAAAATATCTAACCGCAGGTACTGGTAATTAGGTGTTATGAAAAGATACAGACTAGTCTTAACAGCTTCATCAATTGTTCAGACTTTCATATATATGAGTTATAATTACTAATGTCATGAGGATTTGGTTGATTCCCTTAAGATATTTTAAGTCTTTTTGCTGAAATTAGCTCAAGTGAATATATACCAAAGACAGCAAATATCTCCATCACTACTCATTCCCCATACATAACAATAGCTTAGAATAACGAGTGAGGAATGCAGGGAGCTGAAGACTAAACTTATAATTTTTAAAAGAAAAATGTTCAGAGGCTTGTATTATTTATGTCTAAAATACCTGAAGTTCAAGAAAGCAGTCAGAGATTAACAACCCGAGTTATTTACACTGAAAACAATCAACCAAAATCTTTTCAGAAGTCAGCAACTCAAATTTACATCTGGAATACCACGGTAGTCATCACAAAGGTGTGAAAAAGCAGTTGAACATTTTCCTTCATTGTACCAAGATTAATGGTGTTAAAAAAGAGAAAGAAAATAAAGTAGCATTAAAAAAATACACATTAGTGTAGCAGAACTTTTCTGCATGCTAGCTTTGCTGTTCAAAACTGAACAAAAATCACCATTAAAAACCTGGGTTTGGCAATGTTCATCACGTGATATTTTGAGTTGAATGAGACATGACTGGAAGCCCACAAATATTAATTTTGAACAACCAAAGGAAAATAACTATTTTTTTTTCTTTGAAAGGATCAGAGAGCATTATCAAGATTTAAAACATCTCAGCTGCATAATCATAACTGTCTTACAACGAAAGGTCACAGCAAGTTATGTAGGCATACTTTGGCCTAAAAAGTTCAATTTGCAAACACATTTTCCCTTTTGAATCCTGCCCACTATCCTCTAGGTCTTTATTAACTTTCTTCTAAATAACACTTTCTACCATCCATCAATTTACCCCACACCTTATTTTTTTCCCCTTTTATCTTTCATACACTACAGTAGTGAACACCAGACAGACATATAAGCCTGCTTACATGTCACTCACTCACAAGATTCAATCAAAAAGATTGCATAGAATATCTCAAGTTGGAAGGGACCTATAAGGATCGAGTCCAACTCCCTGCTCCTCACAGGACTACCTAAAACTAAACCACATGACTAAGAGTGTTGTCCAGGCACTCCTTGAACTCTGACAGGCTTGGTGTTGTGACCACTTCCCTGGGGAGCCTGTTCCAGTGACTGATCATCCTCTCAGTGAAGGACCTTTTCCTCATGTCTGATCTGAACTTCCCCTGATGCAGCATTCCATTTCCTCATGTCCTATTGCTGGTCACCAGAGAGAAGATCAGCACCTCCCCCTCCACTGCCCTCCTTGAGAAAGTTGTAGACTGCGATGAGGTCACCCCTCAGCCTTCACTTCTCCAGGCTGAACAAACCAAGTGACCTCAGCCACTCCTAGTAAGTCTTGCCCTCAAGGCCCTTCACCATCTTGGTTGCCCTCCTCTGGACACACTCTAATAATCTGATGTGCTTCCTATACCGAGGTGCCCAAAACTGCACACACTACTTGAGGTGGGACCTCACCAGTGCAGTGTAGAGTGGGGCAATCACCTCCCTCAACCGGCTAGCGATGCTGTGCCTGATGCGCCCCAGAACACAGTTGACTCTTCTGGCTGCCAAGGCACACTGTTGACTCACTTTCAGCCTGCCATCAACCCAAACCCCAGATCACTTTCTGCAGGGTTGCTCTCCAGCCTCTTGTCCCCAAGTTGGTATGCATAATCAGGACTACCCTGACCCAGGTGCAGAATCTGGCACTTGCTCTTGTTAAATTTAATTCAGCTGGTGATTGCCCACCTCTCTAGTCTATCCAGATCTCTCTGTAAAGCCTCTCTACCCTCAAGGGAGTCCACAGCTACTCCTAACTTGGCATCATTGTCAAACTTTATGCACACTCAACTCCTGTATCCAGATTAGAGGTGAATCTTGCACTGCTTTTTCATGACAGAAGAGAAGAAGGAAACCTGTCCCTTATGTTTTTCTACACACTTTTTCAACATCTTGGGAAAAAA
>VYZV01035308.1:2376-13962 GCA_013401275.1 Pandion haliaetus | reverse complement strand
TTTTCCCCCCCCCCCCCCCATAAGAGAGTCATGTCGATTGATCTTTAAAGGGCTTTTTGTGAAATGGGAATTCACTTTCTAGTTAAAAAGTTTTGTCTGATTTATAACTGCATATTTTCAAGCAAAGGCACTTCTTGAAAGCGCTACCTATATTGGTTTTGTCATATTTTGAATCATGCTTCTTTTTCATGAGCCTACTAATGAAAAGTGCATGTGAAAAACCCAGTCTTCCTTCTTCTCTCCCAGTAGGAAGACATAAAGTCTCTAAGATCTAATCATGTAATCATACTGCGTTTCTCTGGGGCAAACAATTTCTGGTTTATTTTCTTGGCTTGAGTTTTCTCTTCACCATTTACACCAAGTGTAAATCATGTTGTGTTTACTTAGTGGACAGATGAAGCTTTCTTGTCTCCTAGTTGCACACTGCTTGCTGAGGATCTCTTCTGATCCTGTCAGTGCATGTAAAGTAAGTGGATGTAAAGGTCTCATTTATCACTTCCAAAGTGCCCATCTTGAATATTAATTTTGCAGTTTCACATTTGAAGTGGTTTAGAGTTAGGTATCTGACTGATCTGATTCTGGATGGCTTTCCTGTGACGTGTAAGAACAGAATGGGCTAACACTAAATTTAGCATACTTGGGCACTCAAGATTGCGCCAGGTCATAGTGTATGTGATTTCTTTTTGGTTGCTGGAGCTGCTCTGTGTGGTTTGTTTCCTGTTTTGTTTTTTCTTTGCATACATGTATACATTGATGTATGAAAGGTACATGTACTGAGATTCTTACATATCCTGTAAAACATAACAAATGTTCTGTAGACAGTTGACTAGTTATCAATCATAAATGAATGTGTTATTCTCCACTGCATTTTCCTTGGTGGAAGGGGGTCTTGAATGGTTTCAGTAGTGGAATACTAAGGAAGAGATTTTGTTTCATATTAAGCCAAGCTCTTTCTTTTTTTAAATCTAATTCATGTGTTTATGTAAAAATCTACAGACATCTTTTTATCAGCATAGTGCAAATGTGTTTCTACTTCATACATAAATTATAATGAAGTGTCATGCCAGATATGCAACACGAAATATTAAGATCAAGGAAGTAGTTATAATGAACCTAAATCACTGCTGCAGATTGATATGGTATGATTTTGGAACAGTAAACTGTTTCACAGCTACATGCCCCATGTACAGAGATAACTACATGCAGTATTAATGCTTTGTCTAGATTAATTGAAGTGGACAGGTACTACTGATAGGAGTACAGGATATTACTGAAGTTCCTCTGAGCTGTCTGCCAAAAATACAACGCTGCATCTGAGTTCTGTTACCAGTTCTGTTTTAAGTTGCTGTGGAAGTGCATTTAAATGCATTTACATACGTTAATAGGTATTATTGTACTAAATATCTGCTTCATATAAAATAAACCCACCTGGTTTGTGTGTATTCTATACATAAATTCTGAGTTGCTACAGGAGAGAATTCATTATCTCTTATTGGAAAGGTGCCCCCATGTTCCTCAAGCTTAGGGAATTAAATAGCGTATCAACACCACCTGCTTCTCAGTGTGCCCTATTCTGTGTAAAAGGAAAGTGGTTCAAACCTGATGGTGACAAGAAACGTTTTTCAGGTGTAGCTTCTCTTAGAGGTGTGCAGCTAATGCCTGTTGAAAAATGCGGAAACTTCCAAGTTAGGCTGAAGCAATATTCTGAGTCAAGGAATGCAGCAGATTGTGAGGCAAGGGGGAGGGGAGTCACAATGTTGTTTTGCCAATTTTTGTTTGTTTGTTTTTACATGTAAAAAAATGCCTTATTAGCTTGAGGGTGACAAAGCAAAATATTGTCGGTTTTGTAAAGTGAATGTTCTTGCAGGTCACTTGCACCACCTTGTGATAAAAATGATGTATAGCAGTCTATGTAATCAGATGCTTTTTGCCATTTAATGGTCGTGATATACACATATGTACAGCAGAGAAATAACCTGTAACCCGAATTTTTTACTTTCCTATGTATTTCATTTCTGATGAAGTTAACTGATTTACAATGCCTATGCATTAAAAATATAATTTCAATATACTGTTGCTCCGTTGGGATTTTGTATTCGGCATTTTCTATGTAACGATAAATGCTGCTTTTGCAGTTCCTATGATGAGTATTCCACAGGCTGAACAGCTCAGATTTCTAAAAAGTATTATCAGATGAAAGGAAAAATGCTTTTTCACTCAGTGGTTATGAATGTGCAGTGTATATTTCATAAAGCATCTCATACTGGCTTTTAGCAAGAAGATACTCTGAGATGGGACGGTTTTAGCAGTGACGGTTTCATGCTCTTTGCCGCGTTACAGTGCTCCCATGCATGTTATTTCATACAATTATTACCGGATTTTCCAAAACTTTTTCAGAACAGTGCCTACATTTTAAGTAGAGATGACTGGAGATTTGGTTATTTTAATTTTCAAATACATTGTTCTACTCCACCCTTCAGTTTCTTTACATTCAAGTGTAGTGAAGTCTGAGATGCTTTACTGGGAAACGGATACTAGAGACGTAGCATTGCAGCGGAGTGCGATGCCATACAGAACCTGAGTGAGCTTTGATACTGGAAATTCTGTCTTCTAAGTGCTCCAGAGTAATTCACTCGACTTCTCTACCAGTTAAGAATCCACAGTGTAGAATTAGTTCTTGAAAGGATTTAATACATCTTGACATTTCTTGTGTCGTTCCTTCTGATGAAAGCCCTATAAATAGTTGCAACTTGGATTCCTGGACCCTTCCTCCCCCTGCCTATGCCTAAAAATGGAAGAATTCAGGGAAGGGGAAAATACTCCCAACAACAGAAAAGTAAGATGTCAGAGAAAAGCAGATGGATGTTACTTCTGTGCGGCCATGATCTTCTGCAAACACTGACATTTCTTCTGTTTTGTTTTGGGTCTAAGGAACTTGAGAACTGTGTATAACTTAGTAATTTTGCAGACAGAACTGACAGGCTTTCCTGCAATCCTGAGCTGTTAAGAGCTGTAGCAAAGCGGCAACTTGTGGGATGCTCTGTTGCTGCAGTGTCAGCCCTTACTTTGTAATATATGTCAGTGTGCGATTGATGAACTTAAATATGCCAATAGTGAAAATGTTTGAAGTTACCTGGTAGCATGTGTAGGCAGAAGGGGATCAGATCTTTTGCAATGAGAGAGCACTTTACTAATTAATATAAAAAATGTTAAAATATGGGGGGTTATGGGTTTTTTTCTCCCTTTCCATAATGTTTTGACAACTCTCAAAAAAAAGAACCATATATTGTAGTGAATTCATAGATCATTATTATTCACAGAAGACCTCATTTGTGAAGCAGTTCTGCAGTATTTCTGATTTTGAGATTGCATTGAGACATTCCTGAATGTGCAATAGATGAGTAAGTCTTTATGATTCATCTTACAGTTTTCTACCTCTGTTGTGACATCCTTTTTTCTTACATACCAAATAACAAGTGACATACAATTAAAGATGGTTCTTCCCATGTAGCAGTTGAACCTTTACCTCACTGTTAATGCGGCAGAACTTTCTTTTTGAAAGAGATTTGGGTTTTGTTCATGTCAGAGGACGCGTGGAATACACAACGTACGGAATTCAGTCATCCAGCTTTTACTCAGGCAAAACTCCCTCTGATTCTGGTTGGACTGCCAGCTTCGCGTTTGATTAGAGAAGTTCCAAGGCTTTAAAGAGCAGGCCTACAGAATGCATAGCCCTTAGGATCATACATAGCCTGCAAATTGTATGTTTAATTTTGGCATGGTGCCTTCTGTGGCTGGCTGGTCAGCTGAGGAGCCGTGAAGCCTGCCCTTATGATTTCTTGGCTTGGCCTCTGCATAACGGTTTCAGTTCCCAAAACTGTTGATCTGGTGGTGTCCCGTCCTACTCGGTGGGCTCAGGGGAGGTGATCTTTTAGATGGTCCATTGACATGTGACCACACGACAGTGACGCGGGGGGACAGGGAGGATTTCAACACCCTGTTTCGCTCTGCGAATCCCAGGGCAGGAGTCACGACAATGGCTCCTAAATGCTCAAAATACATTTTATTTAATGTTGACTTATAACACAAGTGTGTCTAAATTTGGCGTAGCAGATATTTCGAATAAAAAACTTGACACCTAACAGCCATAGCAAAATACTCCTAACAACAAGGTAGGAGGGAGAGAAGAGAGAGAGAAGAAAGAGAAAAAAGGAGAGGTAAGTGTCACCACCCTTGGATCCAGTGAGGAAGGAGACTTGGTAGTAGCTCTCTGAATTCCTCAGGTGGTGGGTGCGTGACTGCGACTTGGTCTCCCCCCGTTTTTTACCCTTGTCCGAGAGCCCTCTGCGCAAGTGTTGTGGGGTTTTCTTGAAAGTTCTTGGGGCGGGGGGGTGAGGGGGTGCTGCTGATGCTCCCTTATCCCATTTAAAGTTGTTTACACAACTGCTGTGGTAAGGGCCTGTAGCAAAACTCCGAACCTGTGACAAAACGTCTGAAGCACAAATGCTAGAAATATTCCCAGAAAGACAATCACCAGAAAGCCTCTTCGAGGCACCACCACTCGAAAACCTCCCAGAAACAGTTCCCTGCACCACCTCCACAGGGCACGTTCTGTTTCGGCTGCTTGTGGCTACCTGCTTGGTTGTTTGAGACACAATGGTTGCCAGTCTCTCGGTTCCTCACAAGTGGGGACTGAACGTGGATAAGGGGAGGGAGGAGATGCAAACCCACAGAAGAGAAAAAAGTAATTGAGAATTAAGCTTAAAACACAGTTACAGCCTTTTGTGTAATATTGCATCCCTTTCTGAGATGAGTCAATACAGAAGGTTGACAGCGTAAATCCTGCTTTTTGTAAAATAGCCTTTATTTTTGAAGTGGCCAGTTTAAATATCAGGATATTTCAGAATGTTAGCCAGTATCTGCTGCTTGCTCTTCAGAGAGCATTATTAATGCCCAACCACTTCAGAAGATCAAGTGTGTAAATCAGCAGCCCAAAGTTAAAGGTCACCCCTGGGTGGGGGCTAGTATCTAAGTCCCCGCCATGTTTATTCACCAAAGACAACTGGGGCAGATGCTCGTGCTTTCAGAGGGTTGGCAATAATTCTGCAATCTGCTTCCCCCTTGTGGATTTTGTGATTTTATTTTTTGACAATGGTTTTGTGTTGTAGCCCTCTGTCCCAGGCTAAAACATCCCAACACACAGCATCACAGCTTTCTGCACTGAGCCATGAGGGTCAAAAAAGCAGGTCACTGATTAGAAGTGCAAGGGGAGGAGAGAGAAGGATTGAGAGAAACATAAGTAACCTCAGCAACAGTAGGGCAGTAACCAGAAAAAGGATAACTATGGGAAACCAAAAAAGAAAATAGAAAAGAATACATACAAAAATCAAGAGCAAGCTGAGCAACAGGAACAGCAGTAAGAAAGCGAGGATAAACAGGAGAGGGAAGAGGAGAAGCAGGAACAAGACTGAATAAGAGGTAAGGGAGAGCATGGATCAAACAAGAAACAAGTGGTGCTAAAATACAATCTGTGCTCTAATTCCTATTACACCAAAAGTTCTCTCTTCAGGCTCAAGGTTAAGAGGTAAGTATATAAATAATTTGTCCAGTTTTGTTAGGGGAAAGAATGAGAGAAGAAGAGGAGCTGGGGTAGATTTTTCTTTTGAGCTGTCCCTACTATTATCTTCTGTACTCAAAAGCAAATTCATACTAGCCCTCTGAATTCAGCAAGACAATAGATGGGGCCACAGCCCAAAGCACCATCTATTTCTTGGTTTTCTCTTTAACTTCAACTTTAAGGATCTCTCCTTCTCCTGCTCTGGGGGATGGAGACATGCTAATGATCAAAGACTCATTAGTGGTTCCCCTGTGCATAACTGCAGGTTTAGGCTTAGCCTCTGCATTTGGCTCTTCCTTTTGTGCAGGAGGTGCAGATGAGGCTGCAGGCTCCATGGGTTTCTTCTTTTCTTGTTCAGGCTCATTCTCTGCTTCAGCCTGAGTTTCCTAGAAGCAAGAAATTAAATGTTTTCCAATGCTACAGAAGAAATTCAGGAAGTAGTTCTGTTCTGTATAGGCAGTGGAAAGGCACAGCATGGATACTGTGATTAATGATATGCAACATATGTAAATTTGTATTTAGGTGCTGAAAATCAGTTTCTAAATGAAAAATGCAATTTCAGAATCAGAATGTCAACATAAAACCTAGGGGAAGCTTGTGGATCGTGATAGTACCTGCTTCTTATTAATACTGCAGGATGAAACAGGCACGTTTTAGGGCACACAACCCTTCCTCAGGTCTTGCCTTCCTTTATGTACTTACACTATACACTTGCACTTTCTTTCTATACAGAAAGAAAAAGTGTTATGTAAATCTTGTCATATTGCCCAGTGCCCCAATTCCTTGGCCAAGCCTATTTGCTATTAAGTTCACAAACACACATTAAACTGAGTAATGTTTCTGCTCCAGTCATAGTGTTGTAGTCATTTGTGTAAGCAAAGTTCTTTATTTAACTTAAGTAAATAAATAAAAGCACAGCCAGTTCACCTATAAAAACAGAAAAGGATTCTGCCACCTTTTGGTAAATTTGTAGAGCTGAGCAGGATCTTAGTAACATTTCTCAGAACAGAGTATAATGTGGGAATTATTTTTCATCAAGTAGAATAACAGTTTTCTCATAAGTGCAGTATGGTAGAGATTTAATCAGTTTTAGCTGTGTGGGCTACACTTTAAATTTTGTCTTCAGGATTTGTAACAACCAGAAATCTGACTTTGAATTGGAAGGTTCACCGTGTGCTTGAGTCAGCTGGATCAGATTACTGTGTTAGGATATTTCTGTATTTACTGTTGTTAACATAAAACTAGAAGATCAGATGCCCTTAGGGTCTTTGTAAAGTCTATTTTATCCTTACTTTCTTTGAGGATTTTTGTTTGCTTGCTTTTTTTCTTGCTTTTTCTTTGCTTTTGTTTTTTCTGCTCTGTGTAGAGTCCAGGTCCAGGAAGATTTGAGCCAAATTTTAGAATTAGTGTTTGCAGAGGTACAGTGATTATATCTCAGCTACTGAGAGTTTTTTCTGTCGATTGCAGTAAGGCTGCATTTTCATCTACTCTGTTTGCCCAAGCCCTCCCAGTGTCTTTCAGCACTTGGAAGAATCTACTCTATTTTCTGTGGCATTACCTGAATGTCTCCTTGTCGCTTCAGCTGCAGGAGCTCAGCAAGGCCTTCTCTCCCTTTTCCTCCAAGCATCACTTTAAACAATTTTGGAGTTTCCTGTTTGTGCCCGAAGAGACTGGCCAAGCCCCGTGGTTGTTGCGCTGGTGGTCCTGGAGGAGGTTTCCCCTTCGTCTTCAGCAGCACCCTGGCGACAGGAAGGAATGAGAACATACAGCAGTGCTGTGAAACCGAACAAAGTTACTGCAAAGTTAGAAAGTCACATTCATGGATGAAAACCTGGCAAGTTTTCCAGCCAATTTTTTTTGGTCCCAGGTCCAGTGACAAGAGCAAAGCTGGAAAGGGTAAAGGTAAGCCTCCAGAGCTGGAGGCTAGTGCTCAAATTTGGAGCTGCTTATCTATATCCTGGAGAATAAACAAGTGCAGGCTCAAATTAAGGTGTTGCAAAGCAGATGAGAATTTTATAAGGTGAGAAGTAGCATGGATGGAGATGGATGCCTTGTACCTGAGGTGGCAGTCTCTTACCTGGCCTTCTGGGTGCAAATTCAGAGAGCATTTAGTGCTCAATTGGGAGTCCAGCTGATGCTTGTTCAAGTAATAGTTTACCAAACTAACTTCCAGCATGGTTTATCTCTCACAGGTCAGGTTAGACAGCGGTACTTACTTTTAGTCTTCTTCAGTAGAAGAAAACACCATAAAGATATAAAAATTACTGCCAATCATGTGGCAGACAGTATTTTCACACCCTTATGTAGCTGTACTGATTTGCAGCCATAACGACAAGAAGTGAGAACAAATGACAAGGGTAAAGATTAGATGACAGTTCCAAGATAGGTGGAACCAGTGAAAAGCAGAGGGTTCCTGTGCTTTCAGTTTCTATTAGGTTACTGTACAGTTTTCAAGGCAACTTTTCTATCCTTGCAAAAGCCCTGACTTAAGGCTTTTTATGAACAAGGACTATACTTGCAGTCTGAAGTAGAGTAAATCCCATAATACTACAGTTTTTTCCAGTGTCTTGTAGTTTGTAACTTTGGGAATTTCAGAAGTGAAGATTTTACTTTTTCTTGAGTTTTATTGACATAAATTTAAAAAGTATATTTCAGAAGCTTGCATGGGTTTATTATGTAAAGACCATACAGTTACTATCAGGCAGCTGATAATAGAACAAATTTCTTCCTTTGATTTTATTTCAAGGAGCCCTTTAAAGGTGTGGGATGGCCAGTGCAATCCCACAGAGAACTCAAACATTCCAGGGCAGAGCAACTGATAACTTGATTCCAAAACTGAACAGAACTGCAATCTTTATCAAAACAGTGCACAACTACCCTGTCGATGCCTAGTTTTTCTAGAGACATGGCTGACCATACACAGAGCATGGGAGTTTTGGAAGAATTAGTGGATGCCTAGACAGATAACCAGAATACATTCAGGTACTGAATAGCTTTCAAATTAAACAGGATATCCTGTATCTAGTCTGATATCTAGAGAGGGCTTTGAGCTGAAATAGGAGTGCAGATACAAAGGATGGATGATTAAGCTCCTGCAGTTGAGACAGGCTATCTGGAGGTAACAGAGTTTAATGGCTTGGCAGGGTATGATTAGGATGGGCAAGAAAGCAGAAGGCGGCAGCATGGGACAGAGAGACAGGAATAACAAGTAACAATGGTTGTACAACTGTTTAAAAAAAGCTGGAGAAAAGTCAGGAAGGATGAATGCTGGGGACCATCAGTCAGTGGATTTGTTCCACCTTTATACCTGTTGATGCTGGTTTTGAAAATTAGGAAATCAGCCCATTCTGTGTCTAGGTTCCTTGTTCCTCAGGGACGTGATGATTCCCAAGATACTGTAGTTTGACAACCAGGGCTGTTAAAACATGTTGAATGCAACCATCTGCTAGCACTTCCACTAAACAAGACATCACTCCTGTGCTATGTTTAGTCTTCTCTGGTAGAATTGCCAGTCTGGGAGCAACCTTCCAACCTTTGATAGCAATGCAAGGCAACAGCTCAGAACAATAAGAGCGCTGAAGTATACCAATAATGGCAAACTGTTTTTCAAGTATTTGGACCTTTTACAAGGTAGCAAGGTACACATTTTGTTATAATATTCTGACAAAATCTGAAAATATTTTGTCCTTTCAAAGCTGGAGAAATGGTGATCCTAGCAAGCTATAGCCAAAGCAAGATGAACAGCAGTTAGGGTTTGAAATCCCATTTCAGAATCCTTTTGAACAAAATGCACACCTCTAATCTGTGTACTTCCATCTTGTTGGGCTTTACTTCAGATCCTTTCCTAACTACTGCTTAAGGTTTTGGAAATGCATACAAGGCTGTGGGTGCATTGAAGCATATCTCTCTAGAATTAATTATGAGTGTTTGGTTGCATCTTTGAAAACCTACTCCTTAACTGACATCTGTCCTGCAGTTTATTTCTTGACTATGTAAGGAGTCTTGATATGCATCGGTATCTCCTGTTTGTTTTGTTACCTTAAATATAATGGAGAAGGCAACTACATTCAGGACTTCATTCTACTTACCACATTTCCACAACCCTTGAAATCCCTGCCAAGACCATGACTTCCACTAGATACTACCGGGCAAATCTGACCTCTAAATACAAATGTGTTTACATCTGTTACTCTTCTAAGAAAGGAATGCAAATCTGTCTAGAAGCCACAACTGTCCATTCTGCAGCTAAATAATATGATTTAAAAACTGTTATTAGGACATACTTTGCTTTCTTCATAAGAAGTTTTTCTGAGTCAGGATAGTGCACCAAGATTTCGTTGAGTGTTTTCTTGTCCAGAATGAAAAGGTTGGCAAAACCACGAGCCACCACATCGGCAGTCCTTCGATTTCCTCCACCTGCAGCTAATAGGCTGGAATGAAAATAAACATCATGAGTCACATCGTTACTTGACCTAGTGAGGAATCTCTTTGCTGGTGGTTCTCCATTAAAGTCATCGTAAAGCTCACTTATGTACCCAACTGTTCTATCTGGTGTTCTCTAAAGGCTCTTTCTGGATGGGATTAGAAATATCTTTTTGCTTCAGGAAGGCAAATTGTCATTCCTGGTCAGGCATATGTAGATGCTAAGGACTGTGAAAAGTCTTGCTACATAGAGACATTTCTCCCAAGAGACACCCACGGCAAGGACTGCATTTGTTTGAGTCCTCATGTGAACTTGGCATTTCCTCAATTTTATTGCTGAAAATTATTTACATCAGAAGTAGAGCAGCACAAGTCCGTTATTGCCGAAAGAGTTATTTACAATGAATGAATGAATCTTCAAGAATTTTAATTTTCCCAAGTGAATAACTTCTGTGGGACTCTGGTTTTCAGTTTTCTCACATACCACATCTCATGTTTGAATGTTGGCAAATTGAATGATACCGATTAGGAAGGTCTTTCAGGCTGACAGTTACAAATGTGGCTGCCAGAAAAAGAAGGCTATTTCGTTTTCAAAGTAAGGCATTAGACCAGTTTAGCAAGCAGAAGTTGGCCATAGGAAGGATATCCACATAAAAATTAGATGTTTTACAAATGAAAATTAAATTGTTCATCTTGCATTAAGCAAATCAAATGAAGAGACTTCACTTCTTAGCTGGGGTAGTAAGCAAGAGAAGTTGCATTTTGCTCTTAGTACTAAAATTGCTTTATCACTGTATTCATGGAGATCTACCCTAAAATTTGTCCCTTAAATATTTCCCAATGAGTTAATATTTTCAGAGAATATTTAGCAATCTCCAGATTTAAAAGTTATTAATAAAGGATAGTCTGGACCCCATAAAAGATGAAGAAATACATATCTAAAACATTAATCAAGGATATATAAATATTGGTTTTAGTATGAAATATATCGTATATTTATAAATATTAGATCATACAGATAATATATTTTATTTATAATGGATAGTATGAGATGTCTGCAACTGTGTGTACTAGGCTATTTTTATACACACAAACACACACAGAGTGTTTTTCTACAAACCAATACAGCAATCAATATATGAACTCAAGCTGAAAATGCAGTATATCGTCTTCTTTTTAAACAATTCTGTACAATTCCCCAGACAGAATAAATCTATTTGCACAGTAAGAAAAGCAGCTAAAGAAAATTGCAAACAGCTTTTGAGTTCTGATGAATCACTTCTCAACAAGTCATTGAACAATCATTTTCAGGCTTTCCTAACAGAAAGCTCATTTTATCAAGGCAGACTAGGACTAAAGAGATCAGCTTTTTCATTATTGTGATGATGTGAGGTGAATTTTACAAGTAAGGCAGCCCTTGCTCAACCAGAATCATCTTTGACTAAGGACAGCATTATGGACTTCATCATTCAATCTGTTTTGGCTAGTGTGCTAGGAGTTACGTGATAGACCACATCTTTAAAAATAACTACATGTGCCTTGCAATG
>VYZV01035307.1:26682-47374 GCA_013401275.1 Pandion haliaetus | reverse complement strand
CGGGAAAAAGTTGCTGCACAACAGCAACTGCTGGCAGAGAGAGGAGCAAGAATGCAAGACAGAAACAACTCTGCAGACAGCAAGGTCAATGAATAAGTAGGGGGAAGAGGTGCTCCAGGCACCAGAGCAGACAGTCCCCTGCAGCCCATGTTAAAGACAGTGGTGAGGCAGGCTGTCCCCCTGCAGTCCATGGAGGTCCACGGTGGAGCAGATTTCCACCTGCAGCCTGTGGAGGACCCCACACTGGAGCAGGTGGATGTGCCTGAAGGACGCTGTGACCCCATGGGATGCCCACGCTGGAGCAGGCTCCTGGCTGGACCTGTGAACCCATGGAGAGAGAGGACCCCATCCTGGAGCAGGTTTTCTGGCAGGACTTGTGACCCTGTGGGGGTTTCATGCTGGAGCAGTCTGTTCCTGAGGACCTGCACACCATGGCAGGGACCCACACTGTAGCAGTTCATGAAGAACTGCAGCCTGTGGGAAGGGCTCACACTGGAGAAGTTCATGGAGGACTGTCTCCCAGGGGAGGGACCCCATACGTTCATATACGTTCATATATAATACTGCAGTCTCTGTTGATCATGGTTTAAAAAGCAGCTTCACCCATTGAAAGGTACTCTGACATAAGAAGAGGATTTTTTTTCCAAAAGATTTTTTCACGAGTCCGCTGGACTACAATGTGGTTGATGCAGACAGATTATAAATACATATAAAACCTTTCCAGTTGCACCTTTAATATATATATATATATATATGTAAACTTACAGAAATTTGTAAACTTTTAGATGTCACTGAGCTTTAAGGAGTTGCCAAAAGTTTAAAGAATAGAATTAGACATCATCATGCTCCTAATAAGTTGGACAAATAGTCCAAAATCAGCAATGCAGAATTCTGTAAAATATTTTATTTATGAAAAGGTTATAAATTATTGAATTATAGTTATATGAGGTGTAGAATGAATGGTGTGGTATTAAAACTGTCTTTAAGAAAAGACAGGGGGGTTAATGAATGAATAACTATATACCAGATGTATCAGGTTTACATGGCAAGGTTTTGTAGTCAGGGGAGCTGCAGGGGTGGCTTCTGTAAGAAAACGCCAAAAACTGTCTCCATGTCTGACAGAACCAGTTCCAGTCAGCTCCAAGATGGGCCTGCCACTGATCAACGCTGAGACAGACAGTGATGTTGGTAGTTCCCCTGTGATAACATATTTAGAAAGGGTAAAAAATGCTCTGCAGCAGCAGCTGGGAGAGAGAAGGGTGAGAATATATGGGAGAAAAAACTCTGCAGACACCAAGGTCAGTGAAGAAGGAGAGGGAGGAGGTGCTCCAGGCACCAGAGCAGACAGTCCCCTGCAGCCCATGTTGAAGACAATGGTGAGGCAAGTTGCCCCCCTGCAGTCCATGGAGGTCCATGGTGGAGCAGATTTCCACCTGCAGCCCATGGAGCACCCCACACCAGAGCAGGTGGATGTGCCTGAAGGACGCTGTGACCCTGTGGAGAGTCCATGCTAGAGCAGGCTCCTGGCAGGACCTGTGAACCCATGGAGAGAGGAGCCCATGCTGGAGCAAGTATTCTGGCAGTACATGTGACACCATGGGGGACTCATGCTGGAGCAGTCTGTGCCTGAAGGACTGTAGCCTATGGAAGGGACCCACGCTCGAGCAGTTCATGAAGAACTGCAGCCTATGGGAAGGTCCCACATTGGAGGAGTTTGTGAAGTACTGTCTCCTGTGGGAGGGAGCCCACACTGGAACAGAGGAAGAGCATGAGGAGGAAGGAGCGTCAGGATGAAGCATTGTGAACTGACTGCAACCTCCATTCCCCATTCCCTTGTGCCACTCAGGGCTCGTGGGGGTGGGGGGAGGTAGAAGAGTTGGACAGGAAGTTGATCCTGGGAAGAAAGGAGGGGTAGGGAAGGTGGGTTTAGATTTCTTCTTATTTCTCATTATCCTGCTTTGTTTAATTGGCAATAAATAAAAATAGTTTCCCCAAGTCAAGTCTGTTTAGCCTGTGATGGTAATTGATGAGTGATCTCTCTCCTTTTCTATATCCATGAGCTTTTTGTTGTATTTTCTTCCCCTGTTCTCTTGATGGAGGGGGAGTGATAGAGCATCTTGGTGGGCACCTGTAAGCCAGCCAAAGTCAACCCACCACACAAGGTCAGTAAAATACTGTTGAAGTAAAAAGGAGAGTCTCATGTGTGATTTACTAATAGAAGTTCTGTACAAGAATTATTCAGTAATTATATTTGTAAGACCTCAGTGAGTACTGTGTCCTGCTTTTGGCATCTGTCTAGAAAGAATACATTAACAGAAGAAAGGCTCAGTAACAGGTCAGAATACATGACCATTAAAGGAAAGAAAGAATTTAAGGGGACAAATAGGTCATGTCATTATAAACAGAACTGTCATAATTTGTGCCGCATCTTCACTAAGAGTAAGAAAAAAATCTGTACTCTTTGAAACATAGTAGAGTTAGATGTTAGAGAATAATATTTTATATTTGAAAAGTTTTTAACTGTTTGCATATTTTTCTATTTAAGTTTTAGAATTTCTTTTACTGAACCTTCTTGAGAATGTATTTGAAAAACTTCATGCAGAGGAAGACTTAATATTTGTGATCTTTAACAGTACATAAAGATCTGTCAAAATATTTTAAATAACTCTCAGACTTTCTTTATTACATACATGAAAAACTAAGGATTGGTGGCAAAAACGTACTAGATCTATAATATAGTCCATAGTGGTTAAAGTGGAAAAGAATAAGACCTTAGCACTCACATAAGAAATTTCAATCCTTTAAGTCTCCATTTCACTGCCACATGGCTACAGATTTTAAACAGCCCCATCAATTTCCAGTGAGCCATTATTTTATACTTTAAAAAGAATATTTCTAGGGTTTACTCTTCCATGGAAGCTAGCAGTAGAAAATGAAGTGCCTGTTGCAAAGTTGACTGTATTTTGTAAGTAACTTAGACTTTCATTCCAGGAAGACTTGAGAAGACTTTCTACAAAGATAAAATGATGACTTTACCTCAATAAATGCAGTTTGGTATGTTACGTGCTACACTGAAATATATCCATAATTAGAACTCTAACAAGTGATTTCTTAAATTTATAGGATGCATTACCACTTTATGGACATTTTAATTTACTACTTGAATTAGTAGTCCACATTAGCGACATTAGAAAAAAATGGAAAAAAATGCAAACAATTATAAACACTAAATGGGATTGAGTAAGCATTTTTGTTAGCCCCAAAGCTATCCTGATAGCTTTATTGTCTTAATCAACTTAGTTGACTCGTTTTACTGCTCTTTTGAGGTGGATGCTGTGGACACATGCTGGGGTACTAGTTCACTTCTGTCAAATTAAAAATGATAATTCTCATGCGTGAAATAACTGCATGGACTAATGACCAAGTCTCTGCATAATTTGAACTGAAGCCCCAGCAGGTGGCAAACAATTAAACACATAACATAATATAATATAGTCAGAAGATTTTTTTTTTTAAATAAAAAAGGAGGGGAGGAGAATAAGGAAAGTAAACTCTCCTTCTCTCTCTGCTCAGTCCTAAACTCCCCAAATAAAGTCAGAGGAAAAAAATGAATAAAAATATGTCACTGGAAAGTCACCTATTAACAGGTCTCCAGAACCTTATAATTCTAAATACTGAAGAGTTTTTTTCTTATGAAAGTGCAGACATGATTCTACTTTCACTGAAACAATAACAACCCCAAAAGGTTTCTTTAGTAGCACAAGAATAAACCTTGAGAAACACTTTGGCACTTCATAAAATTTGGAAATAGTCCTGAACCAACCTGAGAACCAAATATGTAGTAAGTAGGTTATTATTTAAATGGGGGGAAAAAAAAAACCAACCCCAAATCCCAAACCAGAATAAACACCCTCTCCAAAACACTATCAAATTATTCCAGCACTATCAAATTATTCCTTATTTTTACATTGGGTCAGTTATTTACATGACTTCTAAAAAGTTGATATGTATCTGCTGAAGCTTGTGTGTCTCTCAGATAATCATGTGCAAGTTTTTTCTTGAAAAATACATTTTTTTGTAGAATGTAGTATGCTGTTAAGGCTTATTTATTGTACCTGCAGACACTCAAAAATCCAATAACTGCATCATAACTTCAGATATAGACTCATTAAGCTTAGAAATATTTGTAATCTGAGTTTCATATTATTTAATATGAATAGGAATAAATTTGAATTGTATTGTGAAATTTAGGGTTATTTCATGAGTTTGGTGACTGGCTGCCTAAGGATATATTGCAACATATACCAAACCAGAAATAGATAACTACCTCTATAGAACAGGCACTTCAGATGCTGGGTAACTCTTAGCAAAAGTAGGGTGCCTGCTAATTTCTGGGACAGGCCATATATAAAGCAGAAAGGATTGATGACATTTTGACTTTTATAAAATTCTGTGTTGCTACTGAATTTTTAAGTTAGTTAGTATTAAAGTTTTTTTTAATAAATAGCAGAAATTAATTTTAAAATAAAATATAAATAAAAACTGGCTCAAAATCAGCAAAATATTCAGGTTTTGAACTTGTAGCTAGTAGAACACATAACTTAATAGTGAAATTAAGGTATTTTAAAAGCAGTACCTTCTGTTGTTGCTGAGTATAATTTTAACACAAGAATAATGCTAAAGGTGAGAGCGTTATCAAACAGATAATTTAACAGAAAAATTTTCTACTCTGTTTGTGAAAGCCCCTAAACCTATTTGACACTTTTATGTTGGAAATTATCTGAGAAACAGTGTTTTTCAGGAGTAAGCAAAAGAAACCCAGGGTAAGACATATCAGTTGCTATATTTCCTCATATTTAGCTAATGTTAAGGGGCTATTTGCAGCTATTGCTATCATTTTAAAAGGTCTGTTTTGAAGAACTTCATGCTGGGAAAACGAGTAGAGACACACATCAAAACAGCAGATGAGTACATCCTCAAACACAAAGCACTTCTGATGATGAAGAGACTCTGTCCTTTAAGTCACAGTGTGAGAGGAAAACCCGAATGCAAAGTTTGTGAAAGGCTTTTGTTTGTAGAAAAGTGGAATTAGAAAAAACTTAAGCATGTTGTATTAGAATTTGGTTTCTTGGAACCTAGTGCTTGTATTTTGCAGGGTTTTTTTAAAGCTTCTGCCATAGCTTTGGTAAATACAAGCCCAATTTTTAAGGCACACAAATGTTTACAAATAATTTTCTGCTCTCTCCCCCCACTCTCCCTTTTCTTTTGCCTGTACTTTTGTTTGATCAGCTCAGCACAGATACCATACAATTGTGTGGGAAGAAAAACCACATATATTTCATTTGGCAGTGTAATTCTGTCTTTAATGTACATAATGAAATTAATTTCACTGAAGACTTAACTTAGTATTGTCACACCTCCAGCTTTGCTACCTCTTTGACTTTTAATTTAGTACCAATGCATACAGAAAAATATATTTTAATGCATCCCTTTCTTCTTCCAAGAGAAGATACCTTTTGGCATTGCTGCATAGTTCTTTTTTCCTGTTGAAAAGCTTTCCCCATGAAGAAGCATCCACAAGGGAATATGTTATTCTCTGCAAGACCATCAGCTTCAGCTTATCTCCTGTAGTGATTCACTCTTTCAATTTTCTCAGAGCTTGAAGTGATTTCCTTCATGAAGCCTGAATTTTGCTATTGGCGAGGAAAGAAACAAGGAAGAAGAGACAGGATAAAAATTATTTCTCCCATCTTTTCGCAAAACTATCAACAGGGCAACGTTTATTGCTTTTTCTTTGTGAGAAACTTTTGCATACTGAGAAAGTATAGTTGTGATTTACTTGTAGTATACACTTGGGGCTATACACAGATGTAATAATCCTCCCAAAGAAGTTTAATGAAGGGACTGTGCAATATGATCTGAAATCTACACCTATCCAAACTCATTCGCATGGATTTTCCTAAATATTTATTACATTTTTCAATTATTTTTATTAAGATCCTTAACACGAAATCCACAGGAAAGAATCAAGCTGCACTTTACAAGATATTTCCTGTTAAGTTAGTGTTGTAGTTGTTCAACAGAACTGTTCAGCAGCTTACATTTTCACATAAATGTAAGAATGAGAGCCTGAGGCAATCTGAATACAGGCTTTTCAAACTTCAAAGGAGCAGTGAATGACTCTTGCTCTGCTTTTGCGATCCAGAATTGGCCTAAGCTTGGGGAGCAATTAAAATTAAATAGCCGCTGAACTGCAGAAAGTGAAGATCGGAAGCTCTGGGCATGAGCAGACTTTTATGAAGTCCCCCTGACTAATTCATGTCTTGGTGTTATTAAAGCAAGGAATGGAGTCAGAATGAGAACAATTTACATGGAAAGAGAACAAAAGGCAGCTGCATTAACCTTGAATACAATGAGCCAGATCTTTGTTTCAAATCAGCTGCTCTTCAGGTTCTTGTTGCTACTTTTTCATGAGAGGAAACCCTCTGTAAAAACCTTTAGCTACTGGAGATGTGAGCAGCTCCTCCTCAGTCCTAATGTCTTCTCTTGTAAATAGCCATCAGGGCAGTTAGATGTATAGACAAAGCAAACCCTGTATCAGATCTCTCTGTGTGCTGAATGGTGAAACTTTTATTTCAAAAATAGAATATTATTTTTTTAATGGAGGATTTGTTTGTCTTGTTTCATAAATGTCAGAAATTGCATGACATGGATATAAAAGCAAGTCATAATAATATTTAAGAATATAAACAGGACTACTAAATTAAGGTATATACATATTAAAACATATTTCCTGACACAATTTTGAATTTTGAAGTTAAGGTATATATGGATATGTTACAAATTTGTGTTATTTTGCTGCCATTGCTTCATGCATCTTTTATTCAGCAACAAATACGAGAACAGTATTTTCAGTACAAGTTCAGAACAAATTCAACAAAATAATGCATATGTAAATCAGCAATCTGATAGGCATAGCTGAACCCCAGTGCATTTAATTATCTGTAAAAGTAAGTACATACTAGTACTACAAATACCATTGCCGCTTTATATACTTTGTAAATAGTCTGTATAGTTTTCCAAGTCATGTTTTCAATGTTTGACTTAGGGATTTTTTTTGTAAAAGGAAGTGAGAAACAGGAGAGACACGGAAAATTTGGGGTAGAATTACCTGTGTAAGCAGAGGAAGCTTTCAAGTATATTCATTCCTGTTAAATTCTCAGAAATATGTAATCTGCTAGGATTACAGTTTTCTGTCCACTTAGTTCTTTACGGGGCCAGAAGAATACATTTTATCTGTTGTGTTAATGACAGAGCTCTAAAAAAGACAGGACTCCATTGTAGAAAACTCAAATTGCATGATAACCTGTGTTTCCCAGATACATCATGCAATTTGAAAATACAGATCTGGTATGGCAGCAGAGGCCTTGAGAGGCAGAGATGCAGGATGCATCCTGGAGGAGTGCACACACGTAAGCAACTCGCACATGATAGGTTAAAGAAATGTCGATCTGCTTTTAGAGGCAGCAGAGAACAACGAAATACTATCGTCATGATTTAAACCCAGCCTGTAACAAAACACCACGCAGCCGCTCACTCACTCCTCCCCCCGGCCCCAGTGGGATGAGGAGAAAATAAAAAGAAACATTCATGGGTCAAGAAAAGGACTGGGAGGGATCTCTCCCCACTTATGGTCACGGGCAAAAGACAGGCTCAACTTGGGGAAGAAACAAAATCAGTTTAGTTTGCTAAAATCAAAACAAAACAAGGATATTAGGAAGGAAAACCAAACCTCAGAACACCTTCTCCCCCCAGCCCTCCCCCCTTCCCACCTCAACTCCATTCCCAGTTCTCTCCACCTCCTCCCCCCAGCAGCACAGGGGAACAGGGGATGGGGGTTGTGGTCAGGTCGCCACACGTTGTCTCTGCCGCTCCTTCCTCCTCAGGGGGAAGATTCCTCACTCGTCCCCTGCTCCACCGTGGGGTCCCTCCAATGGGAGACAATCCCTCACCAAGTTCTCCAACGTGGATCCTTTCTGCGGGCTGCAGTTCCTCACAAACTTCCCTGGCGTGGGTCCTTTCCGCAGGCCGATCTTCAGTCACAGACTGCTCCAGTGCAGGCTTTCACATGGAGTCACAGCCATCCTGGGGCGCATCCAACTGCTCCTGTGTGGGGCCCTCCACGGGCTGCAGGTGGGCATTTGCTCCCCCACTCACCTCCATGGGCTGCAGGGGGACAGCCTGCCGTCTCACCATGGGCTGCAGGGCCATCAGCCTCCTCAGGTGCCCCTCCTCCCCCTCCTTCTTCACTGACCTCAGTATCTGCAGAGGTGTTCCTCTCACATTCCAATTCCCCTACTCACTGCAGGTTCCCCTTCTTAAATCTGTTCTCCCAGAGGCGCTACCACTGTCACTGATTGGGTCAGCCTTGGTCAGAGGCAGGTCTGACTTGGAGCCAGGGGAAGCTTCCAGCAGCTTCTCACAGGAGCCACCCCTGCGGCCCCTTTCCTGCTACTAAAACCTTTGCCACACAAACCCAAAACATCTACAAACTGTGAAAATCACTATATATAGCAAATCTGGATATAAGTTGGAGTCACAGAGCAATGTGGAAAGAGAAAACGTATAAAAGCATGTTACCAAACATAAAAATGACCCCAGGTGGACTCTAACAAGACGAAGAAGAAGCCATCAACATGAACGTCATACTCTGCCCAGCAAAGTCTTCAGGTGCTGGCTAATCTTCATAACACCAGAATGAAACCACCAACCTTAGGACCCAGAGGAACAGGAGAAGCATGAGGATAAGAGCAAAAGGGGTAGAAAAGAAGTGTGTGTATAATAATTTTAACTGCTACACTATTACTGATTTTTTTTTCTATATACACATATTCTTTCTCTTCCTGTCATAATTTGATGTGCATTATTAATAATTTTTGGATTAGACTGTTAAGGCTTCAATTATAATAATAATAAATTTTTGGTTTACATATAAGGGCATTTCATCTTTGCTTGTAAACAGGATTGTTACCATAACATACTGCACATTCAGTCTTCCAAAATTGTACTCTATCACTGTATTTCTTGTTATCCAAAAGACAATGGTATCCCTCAAGAGAGGCTGGAGAAGGTTACTTTGCTGCTTCTACCCTTGAGCATTTTTTCTGGAGATAGAAATATGTTTAATTCTGTTTGCTTGTCAGCTATGTCAGAGTTTTCTTGTTAGGCTGTATTTTCTGTGATTGTTTTCATAATTTTCTGTTGATTATACTGCTTATGGAAACATTTTCATATATTGTGGTTTCTGTTTGACAGCAATATTAACATATCCATGTTCATGGAATGGTAATGAGCATTTTTTTTTTTTTTATGATTTTGCTGTATATTTGGTTTGGTTTGGTTTTTGTTTTTTTTTTTTTCCTTTTGATGAGAACAGAGAATCTGTGACCATGCTCAAAGGCAATTATTCGGTTTGCTTCAGAGATGTTTATGTTAGATGAGTCTGCTGCTGTAGCTATTTGGGCAAAGCTATGTCACAGAGACCCTCAAGGGGATGCTGTATGTGTCATCAGAAGGACTTCTGGTGCATCCTTATTTCCTCCTAAATTTGTGCAATCCGCACCAGAAAATCATTACTCTCTTGATGTATCTGCATTTACTCTTGGAGTTTTTCTGTCATAATTATGTCAGCCAGAGATATATATCTGGTTTTGGTTTTGGGTTTTTTTTGTCTTAGTGCATATAGCCAGATTTTGTAGTATAGACCTTGTCTAGTACACATTCATTACAGTACAGAAACTTGTATTTATTTCCAAAAGCCCACCGTTTTTCACCACGCCCAAAGGACCTCCTTCATTCACCTATGTGACACACCAATGACATTTGAAAGCAGGAGTGAAAACTGGACATACTAAAATGAATGCACTCTATCAGATGTAGAAACACTGTGCCATAAACAATACATTGTAATAGAAGCTACCCTGATAATACTTTTGACTTTCTTTTACTCCAAAAAGCTTTTCTTACTGGTACAATATGTCAGCTGTTAACAAAAGTACTTAACAATTACTATCAAGGCCTAAGCTCATCAGACTTACAATTTACTTTGTACTGGAAATTTGCATAAGCGCTGAAAGAATGATTCTTCTCAGATATTCAGTTTATTGCATCATATAATTCAAAATCTGTCAGAACTTTTATAGTTCAAATGTGATTTTTTAACATTATTTCTGCAATTCCTTACAGTTACAGATTTAAATAGAATTTTCAGGAAAAGTTGAATATGAAACAACATGATCTGGAAATCACAGCTTTCTCACAGGAGAAGTTGTTACAAATAGTGTGTTGCTACACTTATTCATCAGTGATGGAAAAAAACAAAAGTAAAAATTTTATGCTAAGCTCTTAAATTAGCTCTATATTAAGGAGAAGTTTATTTTGGCTGCAATATTATATGACATTTGCAACTGCAAGTATTACTCAACTAGTGAAAATATATAATAATTTTTAGCCACTTGGTTTAAAGTAGGGTAAAGGAGTTCCTAAGAGAGTGTGTCTGTGTGTGTGTATAAAATAACTAGTTACAACTATTGATAAATTAGCTAAAACTAAGTAAGTGTTATTCACCTAATTCCTTTCAAATGATTAACTGTCAGAGGACTATCAAGAGCTATTGTCTAAATATAAACACAGAGAGGTAAATATCCATTTGTTAGGAAGTACATAAATATACTACAGTAGCAAATTTTAGTTTATGAAAAGAAGATACAGTGTAGAGAAATGCTAAATCGTTCTTCACAAAAATAGATTAATTTATAATGTAAAAAATCAGTCTTGTTCAAGAATGTGTACAAAAATGTCAGGGGACCATTTTCAGCTGTAGAAAATCTATTATTTGTGGATGAAAGCTGTGGAAGGAATACAGAAAAAGGCTACATCTCTGCATATCCTTAAAGAGCTTTCAAAATGATCTTAAGTGATAGAAAAGCTAACTGTGGAGGGTTGGGGCTTTCCAGCATGTGTGTCATAAAGTGGAAGATAAAATGTGGTGCATTAAAACACAATGGTAATTTAGAATCCAATGTCATTAGATGTTGGATGAAATACACAATGTTACTTGGATGTAAGTTTCACAATACAGCAGCTACATACTTGAAAATTGTGCCATGTGTTAGAAAAATGGGTCTCTCTTATCCAAAAATACTAAAGCACATGAATATTTAAGTGCCTTAAGATTTTTTCATTTGTTTTCCATTGGACTAAGAGCTCTCATCCATATTAAAATTTGCTGTTACCTACTTTGTGTCTTGTAGATATTTAGTATTTTACCAGCATAGACTAAGTAGTCATTTTTATTTAATGTAATCAGATGAGTACAGAGATACTCTTAACACAACCTAAATTTGCTGCACATTATATTAAGTTTATTACATATTAGATAAACACAGCCAATCAATACAAAGGAAAAAAATAAACAAAATTAATAATGCCTGTCTTTCTTATCTACCTTAGAATTTTATAGCTGTGACTTTACTGTTTGAGCACATTCTAATAAAACCACTAACAATAAAATTAGTACGGAATCTCCATATGTTTCTCTTTGGGGTGAGAATATTGTTTAGTAATTTTATAAATACTACTGCTAAAGATTATGTCAATTATTTTATTGAGTAAAAGGAATAGATATATTGTCTATTCTATGCAGCAAATGCCTCTTCAGTGTTGTGAGAGGAAGCCTGTCAGACTTAAGCTAATAATCTTTGGAGATTTGTTCCAAAATCAGGTAAGATTTACTGATACTACTTTAACCACTTCTCCCCCCCAAATATATTCTCCATCTGACCTTCACAAAATTAATTCAGCCTACAAAGAAACACAGTTGGTATAATGGCTCACAAACAGCTATATTAGTATTAGCAGACCTTGTCATGTATAACCCAGTGTCTACATTACATTACCTGGGATTTTTTTTATTGATATGCTTAAGGTATTTAAAAAACAAAATGAAACAACGAGAATCAAAGTAAAATGTTTTTTAAAAGTTAAAAAGGTGCAATGCTGCATGCAAACACGGCTTACATTGGATGGGGTATATTACTTCTAATCTTTCCTCTGTATTTTCCACTATATATGATTATTTTTCTTTAAATGTATAAGATCTTCCAGAACATATGTGAAACAAATTCCTCACCTCTGGTAGAAGGCAAAATGTATGCCACCTTGAACATTTGTCCAAACATATGCAGAAAAAGTTATTGCAAAGTTCAGGTTTTGTAAGCAGATCAGTATTTTCACAGGTAATTAACAGGTTTGTTTTTCTGTAGACTCCATACATCTCTGTGTAGATCATGGATATGATGCCAGTTTTCATCAAAGTGGTATTATGATATGCTGTTCTGAAAAATAAATCTCCATAGACTCTCCAGACAACGTTTTAAAACCGTGTAATTTCCCATTATCTCTTTTGTTCATTATTTTGTTTTGCCTCTAACTTGGTCTTGATGGGATATTGTTTTCTATAATAGTACAACAGATGGTTAAAGTTTGTTACATCGTAATTTATGCAGGCATATATAACTGCATCTTTATGCTACATATTCAATATATAAAAACAAATGTACTGGGAATAGAAAAGGATACTCAGCCCCAAATTCAGTCTGTTCATTTACTTGTAATAATACATTCATTCTATCCCTGCACATTAAAATCAGAATTTAATAACACTTGATATAGGCCAGGTAATTCCTATTAAATTTTCAGGACACGTCTGTTGTCATGCAATCATCTCAAAGTTATTAGGTTTTCAAAAGCCTGAGAAGAATTGGTCAGGAATTTTCTATGGATTAACTAATTCCTTTTCACAAATCAGCATTTAGAAAAGGAAAAAATAAATTTTGAATGTATTTTTTTTTCAAGTTTGTAAAGAATATATATAAGATCTGTTTTGTTATGCACAATTTTGATAAAAGATTTGAGGAACAACACAACATGACTAAAAGAAAGCTGTGATGTAAAATAAATAATAAAAAAGATTTTTGAAATATTAAATCTGAAAATTTTCATTTTTGTAACACTGACAGATATATCATGGTAATGCTTTCATATGAAATATCAAAAATTTTCAAACTAGATAGACACCCAGGAAGTTAAAATGAATAATTCAATACTTTACCCTAATATTCACCTCAAACATGTTAAAGGAAATGATCTTTCACATAAGCTAATGCACTAGTTTGATATCAGTTTTCATATAGAAGAACAGTCTTGTGGGAAGTATTTTATTAAAACATCATAATGAAATATTGAATGCTGCCAGAAGGTGATACAATATTGGTTTCTGTGAATACTGTATTAGAATGTCAAAAAAAAAACCCAAAACACATTTATGTAAATATTTTTCTTTTTGACTAGTAAATCCTGAAAACAGGACTTTAGCTATGATCTCATTAATATCCCTTAGGAGAAACTTGAATATTTGATGGGAATTGCAAACATCAGGAAAAAAGAAGGTCCATACAAAAATAAGATTTTATCGATAATTCTGTCTTATTTGAATTAATGGGCAATTAATAATTCTATTAATCTTTTGGTCTAACAAATCAGTAGAAGGTATTTTTAAAATATTTAATATTTCTGTGCCTTAATATTGCACAGTGCCTTAAGTGTCATGCTGCTAATAGTCTTCCATTTATACCTCAGTAGCCTGCCTTTCACTTGCAGCTCTGTAATCTTACACAAAAGCTGATGTGCTATTTGTCAGACCTTCTGTGACAGCACTTTTTCCTTGTTCTCATGGCCTTGCACCTGCAGACCCCAATACTGTTATTGTTGTGGGTTCTCCTTGGAAGTGACTGTCACTGGCATGAGATCACCCTTTCTTTCCCCACTGTTCCTGCCCCAGTTGCAGCTGTTGATTTACATTAAGGGACTTAATAACATACACACAACTTAATAAGTTGCTAGCATGTAAGTAGCTGCTCCCGACCAGAGTGTTCTCTAGCCACTAATAACAGTACTCTAAGTAGGAATAGCCCATAGGGAGTCTGGGCAGGTCCTCATATAAAGTTTATAGTTGCTATGGGAAACATATGAGGGGGAACCACTTGCTGTACTGGAGTGGACACCCAGGGGGGGTGCTCACATTGGGACCTCTATCACTTCTTAGCCTCGCTGGCTCCTGGGAAGAGGATTTCCTTTTCCCATTCTCCCTTTCTCCTTTTCTTTTATTTTGCTCCAGAAGTATCTTTCACCATTAGAGTTAAGATATGTCATAAGATATGCACCCTCCCACAAAAAAATCTTTGTGCATGTGAACTTGCCTCAACATCTTTTGTGCAACAACATTTTTTTTAATAAATTAATGCTGCAGAAAATGTTATACTTTTTTCTTACAATCAAATGGGATTTTTTTCTCCACGTAACTTGTCTTCTGAATACTTTCTAATCTTTATCTACAATTACTACAAATGTTTCTCACTAGCCAAACTCTAGCTGGTTTTAAACATCTCTCACTATGAATTTCACCCTCACCTTGACTGATATGAAAATATTAGTTTGTCTATGTCTATGTGCATATCATATGGTCTATAACTGCTGCAAGTTTTAATACAGTTTTAATAGAGTGCTCTGAGAAGGACTCTGCTTTAACAATTAAGCCAGTTAATGCCTGCAAGTCTTGTGTCTTATGGAAATGGATAATATACCTAAGGCACTCTGTTGTAATCCATTATCTGCAGAACCTGAAGAAATTTTTTGGTTAGAGTATCATTTGACTGTGGAAAATAGTTCCATGCCCTGAAAGCATGTCACACTGAAAGAAATCAAGCAGAGAGTTTTGCTGGCATGAACATTTCATGTTGGATATTAGGCTGTCTGTAAAACAAGTATAGTTTATTCAGTATCACTGTAGGCACATATCTAGACTATTAAGGTTATAGAGCCAGGACACACTGCAGTAATGTGAATGGACACAGGTCAGTTTTAACTCATAAAAGTATAGATGAATGAAAAATACATATGTAACTCAAGATTCAATTCTGAGGAGGGCATAAAGGAAAATAAAACTCACAAAATATAGCTAAGAGACACTGTTGTGAGATCAGGTTAGATTTCCAACTTTTTTCCTTCATTTATGGATATCGTCACTAGAGGGTTTCCAGTTCTATCAGTGCTTTCTGCAGTCTCAGACCAAATGCAGAGATAACTTAATTGTATGCTTTATTTTAAACAGATACTCGACACCTTTAGTTTTCTTCTTTCACATAAAGTTTACACAAAGGAGTAACATACTTTTTTTATTGATGAGGTGCAGCAGTTCAGAGACAAAAGGACCAGTGATTGTCAACAGTAGATAGAAAATGTTTGTAGTCTTGATTGCTTGATTGCTCTTCGTGTGTGCTAGAACAGCTGTGGCAATTGCATACAATCTTTTTTTTTATATACTACAGGTTTTCCAACCTTAAAAAATGAAGGAACGGAATCATGAACTCCTGGTTTCTGTTATAGAATGTACAACTTCAGTATGAATTAATGCAAAAGTTTTTGACAAATTTAGCACTTTAACCTGAGTAGTTAGCTAATAGTGGTTTCCACTAAGGGAAACAGAAATGGATTCTGTGATTCATATGTATACGCTTTAAATTATGTGTAGATATACATGTTTCCTTTAAACCAGGTTGAGCAAAAAATAGTAATTTATTTCCTTTTTCACAGTTTCAAAGTTTTCCATTTCAGGCAGATATCTGATGACTACCTCTCAATTTATCTTTTATTAATTTTCCAGTGCAGTGTAGAAGGGAGGGGGATGGGGGGAAAGTATTTCCAGCTTTTGAAGGCTGGAAAGAGAAATTGTGGTTATGAATGAAAAATAGGTCAGGAACATGAACAATAGATAAAGCTTTCAGACACACAAACCAAAGTCCTTCCCCTATCCAGTCCTATAAGGGCACATACATGACTAACAATTTCTAGGACATTCTGCTGTTAATTTTATTTCTCTTGTTTTGGCAAGAAGTTCTGTGATGAACTTGAAGAAGATTTTTTACTATGGTTTTGTAAAAAGGATGCTGTACAACAAGAAACATCTGCTTCAGTAGATCTTAGGTGGGGAGGGAGCTAAGATTTATAAAGATTCTAACTAGATTTACTGCATTTGTGGTATCTTCCTAGTGATGATTTTTGTCTTACTTACTTTACAGGTTTATTCACATGTTCTCAGACTCAACAAATAATGTCTGCATTTGCAAGTAGTCTCCAAGGAAACCTGCTGGGCCACTTAGCTCCCCTTTACTCAGGCTGGTCCATGATGCTTCATGCCTTGGGTGATGACTTCTTTTAAGGGATGTTGTAAGCATCTGCTCCCTAGAGCAGCCCCGAGTCCACAAATTCTTTCTGTCTGGGTGCTGCAGCCCAGCCAGGATACCCAGGGTCTCCATCCCAGGCCAATGGAAGTGGGTACTGCTTTCCTGTTTGCATGTTCAACCAGTAGCAAAGCTGAGCACATATCCCAGAGATGTGCACAGGACACACACAGGATACTGACACAGCCAGCTACACAAGCTGCCACAGGCAAGGCACTACCTTTGATAACACCTACATATTGACATAAAACATGAGCACAGATAGCCAAGTCCCCTTCCTCCACTTCGGCTGGTAGAGAATGAAGCTCACTATTGACAGCACCTACTTGACAGTCTCTAGATACACACACACGCATGCATAATCAAAGATCCCTTGAGTACCATCATAAACCTTTCAGTCCAACGCTCCTGGCCAGATCCTGGGTCCTCTTTCCTGCCCCACTTGCTGTCTGGTCCAGCTTGGTGCTCACTAGCAAATATGCACACACTTGCACACTTGTCTCACAGGTACCCTATGCTCATGCATCCCCCCCAAATACCAGCCTGGGCTCTGTCCCCACCTTATACCAGACCAAGGACGTCCTGTTTGCTGGCTAGTCCAGCTTAAGGTTTGTTAGCAAATGCACCAGCGCACCGCACGCACACCCAGTTTGGGGAAAATAGACACTCACCCCCCCCAACAGCTGGCATCAGGCACACGGGCTGTGACCCGGGTCCTGTTCCAGCCACCAGCTGGATCCCCTGAGTACTGGCCCTCACTGACCTCACTCACACCAGTCTCTCCCACTACCTGGTATTTGGGACATACACCATTCCTGCCCCAGTGGCTGGCAGCCAAGACCCCGCACTCACTCCAGGGCACACTCACCAGTCTGATGGTGAGACCACACTTGCTCCAGTAACTAACACCATAGGCTGGGGCACCCACACCCCTGGCCTAACTTCAGCTGCTGGCCCCAAATCTACTCACATTGGTCCTCCCAGTAGCTAGCACTTAGTCCCTGCAACACCCCTCCACACACACACGAGATAGAGAATGAGATTACAGAAAGAGATAGTTAGGTTAACTAACTAACAAGGATAAGAAGATAGGACAGACTGAGATGATCAGGCACAGGGCTCAGTCCAACACGTGTTGACCAGCCCCATTCTACATGCAACCAGCACCTTTTATGACCCTTTCTGTCTGTTCCTCTATTGTTCCTCCCCAATAACCTTCCCCTGCACATTGCTCCATCAGTTTGCATAGATCCAAGATCCTCCATACCTCGCAATATCTGGCACCCTCAGGTTTGCATCTTCATCACTTGCTAAGTCCAGGTTGGCCCTTTTTCAAGTGATGCCTTGTCCTGAGTTCAGCTGGGATAGAGTTAATTTTCACAGGAACTTGGGAGGGGGCACAGCCAGGACACCTGACCTGAGCTAGCCAAAAAGCTATTCCATACCATGTGACATCATGCTCAGTATATAAATGGGGAGCGGGCTGGGGGGGAGCTCTCTCTCTCTCGTCTCTCAGTGGGGGAAGTGGTGGAGTGTCAGGTTCTGGGTGGTGAGCAGTTGCACTGTGTATCACTCGTTTTGTATATTCTTTTATTAGTACCATTGTTGTTGTAAATTCTCTCCTTGTGTTGTCCCAGTAAACTGTCCTTATCTCAACCCATGAGGTTCTGGGTTTTTTTTCTTTTCTCCTTCCTGATTCCCCTCCCCATCCCGTCGGAGGCGGGGAGGAGGAGTGAGCAAGTGGCTGCGTGGTGCTTTTTAACTGGCTGGGCTGAAACCAAAACTACGACATGCATACAGTTTCTTGACAGCCCATCAATTAGTATCATTGACTATATTGTTTTCTTGTTATCATCCCCATTGTTGTTTGTCTGTCAGGTCTGTGCCTCTGTAAATTTTTTTGATTGCCTCCCCCTTTTCCATATCATCCCATTTTGACAAGGTCTTCAGTCAGATAATCTTACTGAAATAAACATTCTCACACTCCACATATCCTTACAGAGTCCATTGTTTCAACTATCGCCATATGAAATTACATTTCACGGCTTCTGTATTTAGCCTCTATTAAAGATAAGTAGTCTTTGTGAAATCCATGGTTATCTATAGATCCAAGATGTGATTCTGAGGAACCAGTGAATCAGCAGGTGGAGATTAACCTGCAAGACAGCAAATAGACAGAAATTTTCTTCCATTTTATGAAGCATCTGCTATCTGTGTAAGTATAGACTGTCGTTTTTGTTGTACTGAATTGTCATTGTATTTTTCTTGTTACTAGGGAGATGCAAACACCCAGTCAGCAGTCCAGAAAGCAAAAGTGTGCTATCCCCTAAAAGCTGAAGGCAAAGCTATATTTGAGGGTTTATTGAAGTAAAATTTACTTATACAGAAAGGAAAAACTATTTTGGCAGCAAAACGAGGTGAATAAGTTTCTGGGCATAAGCGTCAATTTTAAAGATATAACAGTTTAGTGTTCTTTTTAAATAAATAGACATATCCTCAAAGATTAAGTTAAAATGCTTCTAACGTACCTTTTGATACTCTTATTTCATGATATTGTAAGTTATGTAGTCAAGAGAGTTAATATACGTAGTTGTGAGAAGGACCTTGGAGAAGAAAAAAAGCATATCATTGCACTCTATTGGATCTCTGTGACAATTTTCATGTCCATGGAAAATTGCAGCTAACATACAGAATATAAACATAATATAACTATCAAGTCAAATTACATGTAACATACAGTCACTACTGATTTGAACTTGCTATTTTCTCATAGCATATGTTTATCTTTAAATGCGGACAACATTTAGAGCAATAGAGGAAAGAACCAAAATTACTCTAACAGCAGTAACTACTGGGTCTAAATGGTTTGCATTCATAATGATACTGGACACAAATAAAAGTACAATTATAGAAGAGTTGTAATTTTGTTTCAAAAAATGCAGCAAAACTGAACAGAGCAAAATAACTGTAAGGGACCTTTTATGAAGGATCAAAATCAAACCTGATGTAAACAGTAATATTCCCACTCAGTGTAAACAGACAGATCAGAATTTATCCTGAAAGCAAACTTTTTATATAGATACAGACTTCCCTCCTCTAAGTATCCAACATAAGGCTCTCTTTCCTTTCACCTGACTTCTGCATAGCTAATCACATAGATGACTAGTTTGATTGCAGACATGCAGTGATTTCAACCCTTTAACTTTTACAAAAGTTACCCTAAATTAAGGAAGTATATCCAACTGCAAAAAAGATATCATTTTTAAGATATATTTTTAATATTAAGATGAAAACTGTTTTCAGAATCCACAGGAGTGGTGGCAAGGTGGGTCATTAATGGCAAACTACAGTGAAAACATTAATTACTTATCTGTATTTCTAACAGTGACTTAATAATAACAATTCTATGAAACACAAAATATAGTTTTTCTTAATCAAAGATGTTATATTATAGACAGATTAGTGTACTATACAACCTGCATTTATAGTCACCATTTACCAGCAGTGTTCAAAAGATTAAACTGCTATGATAACCCTTTACATCTACTCTACTTAAGTCTGTTGGGTCAGGGACACAAACTGATTTAAGTCTTGAAGTACACCTTGCTTTTTCTTAGAGAATTCACAGTGTCCAGAGGAAAGTTGTGCTCTCTATCAATGTAGCAATGAAATGCCACAAAGAGATGGTGCATTTAAGACTTTTTTCTTCAGTGTGATCTCATGGGAAAGAATTATGGCATCTGGGACAACCATGTGGCACTGACTTGTAGTGGCCAAGCTATTCTTCCAATGTGTTCATGGCTGTGTTGATTCAAGTTGTTAACATCAAGTTTTTCCTATTTGGTGCTTTGATATTACAGTCTTAACTGTTTGAACAACCTCCTCCAGTTGTCTTGCATACAACATCGAAAACTTGCATACACAAAGTGTCAGAAGAAACATGGAAACAAAGCACACATATCCTTCAGTTCCTTTCCAGATATCAAAGTTCTGCTGAGTACCTTTAGGTGAGCACTAGCTTATGCATCTGCCATGGAATGTAGACTATAGAAGGAAAGCCTGAAGGACAGTCAGATTTATAAAACAAAGAAATACCTTCAGACTCACATTATTTGCTACAAGAAGAAAGTAGCCAAGACTTTAAACTACAGTTTCCAGTTCAACCTAAGTAAAGTCAGTTAAAAGTACTGGTTTTGCTTTTAAAGTTGTCGTGGTTTCAGCCCAGCCAGTAACAAAGCACCACGAAGCTGCTCACTCAACCCCCCACCCCAGCCTCTGGCCATGTTGGGATGAGGAGAAAATATAAAGGCAGGCTCCTGGGTCGAGACAAGGAC
>VYZV01035307.1:0-25519 GCA_013401275.1 Pandion haliaetus | reverse complement strand
AAACTTTTTTTTTTTTTTTTTTTTTTTTTTCCTGGTACTGAAAATAAAAGATTTATTACACTGGGACTGGCTTAGATGTAAACAATACTGTGCCTTGCCTTCAAATCTATGACTGTGCAGCAGTAGGTATCATAAGTAATAAAGATTGTAAAGATTTTTCTCACATAGTTACCTTTATCTGATTTCATCAGATTGGAGGGAAGTCAAGTATAAATTTATTTCTGGATACTTAACAATCAAGAACTATCAACCATCAGAGGAGTACTGTTTTCTAACAAGTAGCGGTGTTACTTACTAAAGCTGTCTTAATAGCTCTTACAGAAATGTGTGTATTGCAAATGACAAATTTATTAGAAATGGTGCAAAAGAGTATTTTATCATTTTCTAACAACTCTGTTTTGGAAATGGAAAACAATTTTTTTCTATGACTTACCACCCCCATTTGAAGAAATGTCACACTAGAAAGAAAATGCAGATACCTCTTTCTCTTTGTAAGGGAAAATCCCTACTGTTTTGTCTCTCTGAACCTCTGAAGATTTTTCGTTTGTTTGTTTCCTCTTGTTACACACTTAAGCAGAGTTATTTTGATTAAATAGCTCCCAAGATAACTGCAATTATAATGCAGTAAACTTGTGAATAGTTTATTCTGAAGTGCATATTGCTATTATACAGGGTACATAAAATATCTGTATTTCATGTGTGTTTCTATGAGGTCTCTATATGAGATGAGTATAACATTGATTGCCCCTGATGTCACTGAATAATAAACTGAAAGATAAATTGTTTATTTGTCATGGAACAGCTGTCTGAACGCTTTAGTAATCTATGCTGTAGTAGTCTCTAGATCAGAGAATGTATTTGAAATTGTAATAGATTTAAATCTGCATGGGTATGTTTAGATTAGATTATCACTAAAAGTAGACACAAATCAAATTCCTAATGTGAAAATGCTATAGTAGGAGTTATCATATTCTTGCTTAATTCATACCTTAAAATCAGAAAAACAGTTTTAGAACAATTGAGGTATTAAATGCTGTTAGTGAGAACGCTAGTATGACTAATTAGTAACTTAATACAAGGAGAAGCCATACAGAACCTTCTGTGTTGCTTACACCTGGTAATAATTGGTCCTAGGAGAAAAAGAAAAAAAAAAGAAAAAAATCAACTAAGTCAAAAGATCAGTAGTGTAATATTTAAATACTCTGACAAAGACAAGAATGCAAAAGACATAGTGATATTTTCTCTGAATTAGATTTTTACTTTTGTGAGTTTATTTATTTATTTATTTAACTATTTATTATTAATCTGCTTTACTGCCTTTGAAATTTTCAGCATCTTTGCCATACATTTCTCATGACTACTTTCATGCCTGCTTAAGCTAAAATGGTGGCACATTTCTGCCAGATGTAGGTTAGTCTTTTAAAGTAGGTATCACAAAATTACATTTCTCTGTTGCTTGTTCAGTTACTTTTAATACAAGAATAAAGAAGCAGCAAGCTGAACGTCAATCAGTAGAGGCTATGAAGTTAAAATGAGAAAAAAAATGTTTGTAAAGAGATTTATAAATACCAGAAAACACTATATACAATTCTTAGGCACTAACAAAACATCTTTAATAATTCTTTATAGATTTTTAGCTAGCAGTCTGTAAACACTGAACATATGATTCAGACTAAAGCAATACATAAATGGCTAAGAAAGAGACTTTTAAGCGCACTCAGGAGGAAACATACAAACAATAATGTGATTACTTAGCAGAAGTATCACTTGTAGTTAGTAAGATAAGAGTGAAGAAAAGGCAACATAAAATATATATTTATACCTAGAACCCATGAATCAATAAGTGATTACATTTGTCTATTAGTCTTCATGGGATGTGTTATGTTCTGCATTGACCAAGTTAGAGCTGAATAATCTATGGAAACTATATGTACACTTGACTTCACTAGTTGCATGAGGAAGAAGTATTGCTTTCCATTGATGTTGTGCCAATAATAGCTTCTGGTGCCAAAAGTGTGCAAAAATGTTTCACCTAGAAAAAATAAAGATTTGACTTTGTTTCAGGTTTCACATCTCAGACTATGGTTTAGCGCTAGAACATTCTAAAAGGAAAAATTGAAACATCTTGAGAACCACGAAATGAATACTTGAGAAGATACTTGTCTAAATAATGCTGAGAAATACAAATGTCTCGGTTTCGGTTTCAACCTAGTCGGTAACAAAAAACCACGCAGCTGCTCACTCGCTGCCCCCCTAATCCCAGCCATGTTGGGATGAGAAGAAAATATAAAGGCAGGCTCGTGGGTCGAGATAAGGACTGGGAGGGATCACTCCCCACTTATGGTCACGGGCAAAAGACAGGCTCAACTTGGGGAAGAAACAAAATCAATTTAATTGACTACAAATCAAATCAAACCCAAGGATATTAGGAAGGAAAGCCAAACATCAGAACACCTCCCCCCCCCTCCTCCCTCCTTCCTGGCTCAACTCCATTTCGGGTTCTTTATACCCCCTCCTCCCCCCGGCAGCACAGGGGAACAGGGGAAGAGAGGTTGAGTCAGCTCGCCACACATTGTCTCTGCCACTCCTTTCCTCAGGGGGAGGATACCTCACTCGTTCCCTGCTCCACCGTGGGGTCCCTCCCACGGGAGACAGTTCTTCATGAACTTCTCCAACGTGAGTCCTTTCTGTGGGCTTCGGTTCTTCCTCACAAACTTCCCTGGCACGGGTCCTTTCCGTGGGCTTCAGTTCTTCCTGAACTTCCCTGGCACGGGTCCCTTCCTTGACCTGCTCTTCAGCCACACACTGCTCCAGTGCGAGCTTTCCCATGGAGTCATGGCCATCTTCAGGGGCCTCCACTGGTCACCCCCATGGGCTGCAGGGGGACAGCCTGCCGTCTCACCACGGGCTGCAGGGCCATCAGCCTCCTCAGGACCCCTCCTCCCCCTCCTTCTTCACTGACCTCTGTATCTGCAGAGGTGTTCCTCTCACATTCCATTCCCACTAATTCCTGCAGGTTCCACTTATTAAATCTGTTCTCTCAGAGACGCTACCACCGTCACTGATTGGGTCGGCCTGGGCCAGAGCCAGTTCCAACTTGGAGCCGGGGGACCTTCCAGACCTTCCAGCAGCTTCTCACAGGAGCCACCCCTGCGGCCCCCTCCCCTGCTACCAATAAAAAACCTGTGCCACACAAACCCATAACAACAACTAAAAAAAAGTAGGAACTGGAAAACATATCTATGGAGCAGTTCTGACAGCAGGCCACTATTTTTGTGTTGATTGACCCCAGAAAAGAAAACAATTTATGGATTTTTATAAAAAGGGAAGAACTATGTAAAAAAAGTGTTTATAATTTTTCTTCATATTTTCATTCTAGGCAAAGATCTAGTTTGTAAGAAGACCTCACTCACACATCATAGTGTATGCTTTTGACAGGCATACCATCAGAATTGAAGACAAGGTCAACACTACAAGAAAATTTTATCTCTTTTCCTTTCTTTCTTTCTATCTCACAATAAAGGATAAGCAAATCGAATAGCATGAAGATCTGGTGCAAGCCCAAACCACACAGGAAAAAGAAATTCTGATGGTTTTGCCTACAGTCTTCCTAAATTTTTGGATGTATTTATCTGTGGCCCTTATGGTGTGGGTTATCCTGGCAGTACATGTGGGCCTTGAAGATGTGACAGGTCCTGGCTGGTGACCCCACAGGACGGCTGCACCTCAAACTCAGCCTTCCACACATGGTGCTCCCCATCACCACCCCAGCAGCTACTGCTTGATTGTGTATTACTTCCTATTTTTGATTGCTCATGTAAGTCCTCAAAAATCACATAGTCCCACAGTATTATCTTTGACTTTTTTCGTATCTATGACCAGATAGAAGTTGTCACTATGGTCACCAGGATTTCTGCCACACTCCGGTCTCCAGTCCCAAATGTATTACATAAACGTGTGAACATAGTAACTCTTACAGTTCATTGCTACTTTTTTTTCCAGCTCATACTTGCCTAATCTAGTCAGACCTGGACAGATGTAGTCATGGTATCCTTTCTCTGGGCAGTGGTTTTGGGTAGGCTTTAACTTGTGACAGATGATATGCCTTGATTCAAGTCAGAACTTCCTGAAATGTAGATAAGATGACAGAGATGTCATGGGCACTGTCGCATAGAGAGGAATCATATATATTTAATGTATGGTGAAAATATCCTTAAACTTTTGATAGTTTCCTTTATTCCAGATTGATATGAGTAATAAAAGACAGCAAGTTATACAAAGTAGAATGTGGTGAAATGGCTACAGTGAAAAGTACATTTCAAAGGATAATACGCCAACTACTAAAGGCAGTAGTTTTATCTAGCGGAGAAAAACATGAAGAAACTAAACATGGTGATTTACTTCAGAAAAATACCAAAAGAAATAACTATGAATACATCAAAATGAAGGTATTGGGCTGATTCCTGAAGTAACTAGGAGGAATGTAATGGCTTGTGAAATATAGGTAGGCAGCATGATTTAATTGTTCTTGCTGGTCTTGAAGTTTGATGAATTTGAATGCTCTTATTTACATAGCATCCTTCAAAATGCACAGTGGCAGAGAAAGTGACCGGATTCTTCTTTCCCCCTGCAAGATCCACTAGCTTATGCAATTAAAACGTTCACATACAGCTTGTAATGTTCATGTGTTATTGAAGTTTAATGTACCAGAACTCTTTGCTAACAGGAACAGGATTCAATGAAGGTTTTTATTCTGTTACAAAGAAAATATTTCTTAAGGGGAAAAAAAAGGAAAATGAGGTATTAAGAATCCTGATTTCTCTCTCATGACAGGTCATACCAAACCAGATTTATTTCACGTTCACTGGTCATTCACTGCTTTCCCTCTAACCCTTCATCATTTTCCTTCTGACCCCCATACTATTAAAGTCTCTTTTTACTTGACCAAACAAGAATACTGAAAAAAACATTTACGATATGTCTAAATTAATGAACTGAGCTATAAAAGGTAGCGCTTGAGTCACTTGAGAAATAGGTGCTGTTATAAAACAGGGATATATCAAAGGTCAAAAACTCCTTTGGATGAAAATCACATGTAACTAAAATAGTTATGATCTTACAGGAGCTCTTTTTAATTTTTAATTTTTTCCTGCTTGCCCATTCTGACTATAGTACCTTTGGGAGTACAGTAAGGAGAAAACAGTTTACTTTATTCCCCTTCCTTTAGCTGTCTGACAGCTCCTTCAACAGATCCCTCACCACAACAGCTGTTCACCAGCATTTTTATTTCCATTTCTGGCTTTAGTGATTTTGGAAAAGGAACTGAAAAAGTTTTTTACCTGACTGGCTTTTTTATATCCATTTTCTTAATGTTCCACACATACATGACAATGCCATCCTCACATCTGTTGCTAAAAAGATAAGACTATCTAGCTATGCTGGACACAAGTTAACAACTGAGAGACCGCTGCTCCCTTTTTGACTTCCACTGAAACATTGAATGAGCTTGAGCAATTTTCATATCTTTTTTGTGACTCTGATTTATATAAAATGTATATTTTCAAGCCAGGGCAAACCCCAAGAATATATGTATGTGTGTATGTATGTATGTATGTACATATCTATCTATCTACATATGAGTGCATGAATATGGATATCTATGTCTGTATCTGTACACACACACACACAGATATATATGCAGTCACATACGTACACACATATACAAATTTATAATATTCATTATTAAATGAAAGGAACTATTATTATGATCAATATGATTATCCATTCTTTTCTCTGTTGCAGGCTCTCAGGGGGCAGCCTGGCTGTGTTTGTCTCTAGCAAATCAATATTCTATTCCTCAGTAGTATTGCTATTACACTGCAATTAATTACTCCCCAAATAATTTCCCAACCTAAATAGTGTACTGTTTACCATTGTAAAAAGAAAACAAAAAACCCAAATAAACAAACAAGAAAGTTTAGTTCAGTTCTACACTGTGATAAGTAATATATTTCTATGTTGTCAGTTTAACAAGATGAGCAGTTATGAGTTGAGATTACCTATGAGATCAGTAATGTTAGAGATTGTTCTTTTGTTCAAATGTTAGGTTAGAAGGTTTTTCTTTCAGCAGCAGTAAAAACAACAACAAAAAACCTAGAGAACCTAAATTACTAGAGAATCTAAATTACACTAACCTTTTCTAAAGTTATTCCTTTTTAATGCAAGGAAGAGCCAGCATGACCTTTTAGGTTGTCTTCTGAGAATACAAATTAGAAATCTTAGATATTTTTTTAGTATAGCCTAATGTCTATTGAAGATTTTCCATTTTCCAACCAGTTTCTGCAGAAAAGGATGAATTATTTCATTTTAACTGTCTTTTCTTCAAGAGAAGTAAAGTTTTTGCTAATTTCCTCCATAATGAGTGCTGTTTGTTACAAAATGTCTATATGAAGTCTTAATGGCTTACCATTAGAAATAAAAGTAAAAACATGTGGTCTGACAATTCTAATTTACCTGTAACGCTCTCTCTAAAGGGATAAATATTAAACTCTCACAGGGTAAACATAGCATTGTCAGTTGTTATAAATTAACAGTGAAGAATGAAAAGTTAAATACGCCATTTTCAGGCATATGACTATAAGAATATAATTATATATTTATGTGAGAAAGAACAAGATTCACAGAATCATGTTTATATCCTTGCATCCCAAGAATTGAAAAATGAAGGCTAAACTAAACTTCATCTTTTTAGTAGTGAAACAGCTATCCTGGATTATCAAAGAGCACAGTCCGTTTACACAGAAACTGCAAGTGAGGCAACTGAGATTCATGGTGTCCCTCCTGGCTGCTCCAGGAGAAATATTATACCATGTCTCATGGGTGATGCTAGATCTGAATAGTCCAAGACACTCTCTCAATGTTAAGGCTTTCTTCAATATTAACAAGAATAAAAAATGCTCATGCATAGAGCAATTGAGATTTTGTGACTGGCAGATTTTCATCCTGCTTTTAAAGTACCACATGTTCCACAATGTATAAGTAATGCCTATGAGTGAAAGCCTTTTAAATGGTGTACTACAAATGACAGACATCTAGGTTCCCAGGTTCTGTATTTAGACATTGAAAATCCTGCTTTACAGGATCTTATACAAACATTTTTCTCTCCCTTTTAGCAATAAACATATACCTGCATTCCAACAAATTTTGTAAAATTCTTCAAAAGTCACTAAAGAGAAAAGGTTTTCTTTGGTTTGGAGAACAGATTTACTAGTAGTTACAATTTCTTCTTTTCTACTGACACTTCCCCCGCTCTCCCCCCCAACAAATTACAGGTTTCATAGTTTCTTTCATTTTTATCTAATGAGAAAAATATCACATAATGATAATTTTGGTTTGTTTTCATTCAAGTTGCTAATTAATGACACGTGGGGAAACACCTGCCTCCTTTGCAATCACCTCACTGTCTGAATGACTTATTTCAGATCATCCTTTTGTGCTTTATTTCCCTCTAATACTTTTTCACTTAATTATTTTTAATATTCGATCATGTATGAAGGGTGCTCTTAAGGTAAGACCCTCAGCTGGGGTTAAACACATGGTCTCATTTTTGGCTCAACCACAGGCATCTTTTGTGTTTTTCAGTAAGTCTCTTGAGGTAGGATTTATCTCAGTTAACTTTAGACTCCTAAATTCAATCAGCAGAGACATGGAAAGAAGATCCAGGGGGCAATTTGCCCTGTACTAACTAGTGACCTGAGATAGGAAAGATGATTTTTGTTTAAAGGTCTCTATCTCTCTCAATTTGTGATGACAGAAACATTGATGAACAACTGGACTTTAAAATGACTAAAGTTAACATCATTATGAGGGTGGTGAGGCACTCGAACAGGTTGCCCAGAGAAGTTGTAGATGCCCCATCCCTGGAAGTGTTCAAGTCCAGGTTGGATGGGGCTTTGAGCAACCTGGTCGAGCGGAAGGTTTCCCTGCCCATGGCAGGGAGGGTTGGAATTAGATGATCTTTAAGGTACCTTCAAACCCAAACCGTTCTACTATTCTATGGGTCTCATCCTTCAGTTTAGTTTCTTTTTTAAGGAACTCGACTATTGATCAAGAGAAAAAACATTCTTCCAGCTTGGAATCAAAAGATCAGAGAGATATTTTGAAGAGATTCATGAGTTATGTCTCAGCTTTTCATCTGTAAAATGGTGATATTTTTCCCTACTAGCACAAAAGAATCCTTAATGAAAATTTGTAACAATTATTAGGCAATCAGAATTACAGTAAGAAAAGATGTAAAAACACCTTGATATACAAGAGGGAAATTCTTCTAAGAGTATTTGAGTTTATTTTTAACTTCTTTTTAATAACTATTCTCTCCTATTACCTCCCACTTTATATTTGCAGTAAGATTTTAACACCAGTTTACATAAAAAAAAACTTCTTTAAATCATAAAACTGTATAACAGTAGTTCTTATTACTATAACTTTCTTCAGAATATATTCTAAAATTTTTATTAATTAAATTCACCACTGTAATTTCATATTTGAATATTTTTATTAGAATTTTTTTTTTAGTTTACTTTTGTAAATTTCTCTGATGCTAGTTTAAATAACTCATTCAAATATGTCTAGGAAATATGTATGAGAATCATGATGGTCACTAGGTTTTATTCTTGAACGATCTAGTGAAATATTTCTTGTTGTTACATCAGTTATCTTGTAGGAACCACCAAACTGACATTATGGTTCATATCCAAGGTAAAGTAGAAAGCTGGACATTTCAATTGAAGGCTGCTTTTAAAAAAGCAAAATAATAGCGTTTTTATAAAATCATATGTAAAACGTGGTGGTGAATTTAGCTTTTCAGCTTACCTAGCTGGCTTTACCTCCCATCTATAAAGTGTTCAAAAATTATTGTAGTATATGAATATGTTCTGATGAACATACATTCAGAAAGTTACTGAATAATGTCAGACACTTTTCCTTAGCTTTCCTATACATAATGTAACTTTACTGTGTAACTAAATGGTATTGCTTAACAATATTTATGGAAGAAAAATGTATATTGCATCTAGATTTTTTTTTTGTCTTTTTAAAATTTTTTGTTCAGTACTCAATACATCCTGGCTAATTTTTTTCTTTTCTTTTAATAGAAGGCCTCCCTACCTATTTAAGTTAAAAAAAACAGGGTTCAACAAAATCTAAAGCATTAATCTTATGTCCTGATACCTGACAGAAGGTTCAAAACCTGACACCCCCCCCCAACGCACAACACAACAAAAAAGCAAAACCACCATCATATATATGTTGCTACATTTAGGGGAAGAACTGAAAATGATGACTTAGTTCCATTTAGCCTTTTTTGTGTTTGTCTTAACTCATCTTGCTTCAAGATTAGAGTGATGCATTAAAAAAAAGACAACAAGCAAATAATCGTAAGAGATATATCAGACATATCATGTAAAATTATACTAGATATTAGAAAGTATTAATAAGGGAGTTTAATTGCATTGCGTTCAAAGCTGTCCTGGTTTCAGCTGGGATAGAGTTGTCTTCCTAGCAGCCGGTACAGTGCTGAGTTTTGAGCTAGGTATGAGAGGAATGTTGATAACGCACTGATGTTTTCAGTCATTGCTAAGTAATGTTCAGTCTTAAGTCAAGGCTTTTCAGCCTTTGATGCCCAGCCAGCAAGAAAGCTGCAGGGGCACAAGAAGCTGGGAGGGAACACAGTCAGGGCAGCTGACCCAAAGTGACCAACGGAGTATTCCATACCATATGACGTTTTAGGAACTGCGGTGGGCGCGTTGCGGAGGAGGGACTTCCGGGTTGGTCGGTCGGCGGGTGGTGAGCAGTTGCATTGTGCATCACTTGTATATTCCAATCCTTTTATTATTATTGTTGTAATCTCATTAGTGTTATCATTATTAGTTTTTTTCTGTTCTATTAGACCGTTCTTATCTCAACCCACGAGTTTTACTTCTTTTCCCGATTTCCTCCCCCATCCCACTGGGTATGGGGGGGGAGTGGGTGAACGGCTGCGTGGTGCTTAGTTGTTGGCGGGGGTTAAACCACGACAAAAGCCCATGTACAAATTTTATTTCCATTTCTAATGGAAGAATAATCTAGCCCTTGAAAAGAACAAATTATATCAGATTTTTAAGATGTAACAATTTTTATCATCTTTGTGCATCTGGAATGTCAGTGTGTGATAAAATTGTTTTTGTTGTTATTCCTTCAGTATTGAAGGAAAGTTCTTCAATCTTTAAGCTACTGCTGTTCAGCAAATAACTGAGTGTAAATGAAAGCCCATCACTTCTGCAGATGTACCTAGAAACAGGTGTTATTAAAACTATGTACTAAATTACCCATTAATAAACCGTGAGGGAATGTGGAATGTGGGAGCATCTCCTCTTTTAGGTTATCAGGTCAAGGACCTTTCCAGTTCAAAAGAAGTCAAAGTGATAAATGAAACAGAGAGAGGCACAAATCTGACAGACAAGTGATAAGAGAGAAAACTACTGAAGACCAAAACTTGAAATTATACTTGATGATCCATTAAGAAATCCCGGGCTTAACTTTGGAGAGGGTCAAGCTGGACTGTGTCGCTGGCAAGAAGAGGGAGGCAGGAGAACAGAACTATAAAAGGTATTTGGGGGGGGCTGTGGTGCTGTGCAAAACTTATTAAGGAATGTTTAGGGAAGGGTCAAAGGGAGAGGAAAAGGAGGGGCCAGGGTCTAAAAAAGGGAGGGGAGACTGATAAGAGGAGGAATAAGAGGGGACAGTTGCATGTATGCAACAGCCAGTCAGTACATTTTTCTGGCCAAGCCCTATGCAGGGCCTGTGTACCTGGCTGTCAGCGGATGCATCGAGAGAGGAAGGCACATTTTTTCCAAACATGGTGTGTGGGGCTGTTGGAGGTGGGGGGTGTGTCTAATTTGCTAGCAAACTTCAAGCTAAACCAGGTGGCATAGGAGGACACAGATCTAGGCAGGAGTATCAGGCAGGGAGAGGGCTCGTTGTGGTATCTGGGAGGATGCACAAGTGTGGGGTGCCTTTGAAATGAGTGTGTTTGCTAGTGAACATCAACCTGGACCAGTCAGTGAGTAGGATGGCTGCAGAGAAAATAAGAGGGCTGAGGATCCGGGCAGAGGTATTAGGCAGAGTGACTGTGCTGATATTTGAGGGATCCATGAGCATGTATATGCTTGTGAACCTAGAGAGTGAGTGAGTGAGTGTGTGTGTGTATTTTCACTAGTGGACTTTAGTCTTGATCAGCTGGAGAGGAGGAGACCTGCTTGGCTATCTGTACTTGTGTTTTATGTGAGTCCTGGTGATGCCATATTTGGGGATTGTTAAAGGCAGTGCCCCGTCCACGGTTGTCATTGTCACCAGCCGTGTCAGTGTCCGCTGTATGTGCAGGGGTACACACTCAGCCTCACTACCAGCTGAGCTTCCAAATGGGAAAGCAGCAGCAGCAGCATCCATCAGCCTAGGAGAGGGACTCCCGGGCCTTCAGGGCACCAGGATAAGTTCCAGCAGCCAGGACAGAGCAACACCTGGTCTCCAGAGCCTGCCAGAGTCAGAGCCTTCTAACATCCCTTAGCAGAAACATGTCTAAGGCTCACATCTGTTACAAGCTCACATCTGTTACAAATGCCTATATTATTCCTATACGGCAAAGACACTATGGTTTGATTTAACAATCAATATTCTATGGAAATATTCACCTGTTCTCTTATTCACTGAAATTTTAAACCATTCATAAAAATGGTTTATGTAAAACTTTTTTTTAATTAAGTCATTTGCATTTCCTTATGACATTGTCTTCACACTTGATAGGTGATAGAAGCTGAATAAGCATAATCTTTTTTAATAATTTCAATATGTTCTGCTAAGTATTACTGATGTTTAAATTACACTGTCTGACACATTTCGTGAAGGCATATTGTAAAAGTGAGTGTTGCACTGGAATAAATTATTGAGAATAATGTCATTACACATTCAGCATGCATGAAGGAAGTGTTTCTAGGTATCATGTTAATCCAGGTAAAGGAAGGACAATGAAGGTCAAGGTGGCAGAGCTTTCAAAGCTTTTTAAGATATTAATTATTACAGTGGGGTCAACAGGATTTGCAAAGTGAGCAATGATAGTTAGTAGAGCGTTTCCTGAACAAGAGGCAATCATTATAAGATCTTTGCGAAAAGAAGGCTAAATTATTCTTCACAGGCATAAATCATTGTAATATTCTTGACAATTCTTATTATAATTACCATATTGCACTTGCTGCTTTCTCTATAAAGCAGCAAGAAAGGATATTCTATGGTGGCTCTTGAATGAAGCACTAATGTCATTCTCACAAAGAGAAGAAAGTAGAAAATGAGTAGTCTGAAGAGCTGTGGAAAAAGCACAACAGGGGACATATATTTCCATAACCAAAATAGATTAATATTATCTCCTCCTCTAACAGACATTTTTTTTTCTTTTTCTGTGTATTTCAAGCCATTTTTGTGGATGTGATGAATGTGATTCTAAAAATCATCAAACAAAACAGATCACTTACCAAGTGTTTTAATACCATGCTATTTTCAAACAACGTACTAAAGCTTTAAAGCGTAAACTGAAAGAATTTTTTTTGGTGATCAATTTAGTCCAAACTTCTAGCACAGCTAATATGAGTTTATTTTTATTTCCATACAGCCCAAATTTCTGTGTCTCCCATATATGTAAACAAAGACACTAAATTTAATGACATGAAGAACAAGTCGTGTCATGTATTAGGTAATGTACTAGTAGATTCACCTACAACTGAATAAAAGTATGATGAATTTTGTAGAAAAAGATTAACTTTCTAAGATTGTAAGAAAGCTCTTAAAAATGTCATAGATTTGACAGTTTGGGGTTTTTTTATCATAGATTTGAGAGGGAGGGGTATTTTTATTATAGATTTGACAGGTGATAGTAAAGTAGGAACGAAATATACAACAGATAAGGCACAAAGACAACATAACTTCTCTGTTCTTTCATAGTAAGGAAGCCCTTTAAGGACATGCAAAATACTTGTAATTGTTTGTACTGTCTTTTCTTTATAAATTTCAGTATCAAAACCATCTGCCTTTTAAAGGTAGCATTTGGCATAAGTCTAAGGAAATAAAAAATAGCAATTTGTATTTTCAACTGCATTATTCAGTTGTTGAAATGAGGCAAAAGTATTATTCAGAGATGAGAAATATATCCATTTTCTTTTAAAATATTACTAAGCTGAATCATTGTGAATATTTTCAATAAGGTAAAATTTGTTGCTGTTCATAGAGATATTGAAAGTATGCCATGCTGAGATCTGTATTTTGGCTTATTTTAAACAACTTTTAAAGGTATTCTATCAGCAATTCGTATGTAGACTTAAGACAATAATGATTATTAAGTACAACCATAGCCATTTTAAATGTAAATATCAGAGAACATTGTGTTCACTAGAGAAATAAAACTGAATTTTCTGAAATCATAATGAATTTCTCTTTTCTTCATTGAGAATTTTTGCTGCTACCTTAAAGAGGCAATGTCTTTCTATTTGGACAGGTGGTGTCATGCAAGTGTCACAGTTCCATTTTTTTGCTAATAATTATGTTTGTATTTTAATTTCTCATTTCTCTGCTCAGTCAGCATTTTCCTGTTTGGTAACAAATTATAACTTCATGAATGAACTTGACACCACATACTACTCATTAATGCTGAAAACACACAAGATTGAAAGGGTTTGGGTTTTTTTACTTGTTTGGTTCATTGGTTGGTTAGTTTTTTCTTTTGTAAGAACCAATCTTACAAGAGCTTCAGAGTCCTCAACATGAAATATGGAGAACTTCTTATAAGGCAAAGAGTACAAAACGAAAATTTTGTTTTACATTATGTTTTTTGGGGTGCTTTTTTTTTCACCTGAAACCTTTACCTCCATACCCACAATCCACAGCTATAACTTTCTGTCAAATAACAAATACTAGGTATCCCTCTAAAGCTTATCTCATAGCTATAATACATTATGGCTGTATTAGACCTAATATACTAATGTTGGCGGGGGGATATTTTAGAGAACATGAAAAGAATTAAAAATAACCTAACAACAGTGTTTCATCTGTCCTGAATCTCCAGATCTATGTCATTAGTGAGATGGTTCAGAAATAAAATAATTCCTCCTTAAAATGCCATATTTTTAAAATATTTTGCTGCCTAGAACTAGAATTGGAAATATGTTCAATGAGGCTGTAGCTACATTGACTTGTTTCACTCTGAACTGGAACAAAATGCTACTTTTTTTCTTTTTTTTTCAAACCCAAAATTTCTATAACAGAATAATAATTAGTTACCCTTTAAAAGTTCCTTGTAAAAGCACAGAAAAATGCTTGCCAATCTTGTATTAATTTGGTGTTTCATTCATATGAGATTAATGTAGAAATGCATTACTTTAATGTAATAGTCTAAGCGAATTACACCAAAATAAAAAGTTGAAACAGAATATTTCAGTTATTTAAATGAAGCAAGGATATGAAACAGACTGTATTCTTTTCACCATTTTCAAAATCAATATATTGATGTGAAATGTTGCTTAATTAGGAAAATTACATTTATAAATCAAATTTAATAATATTTAATTCTGCACTAATCTGAATAATTACTCTCCAGTTTTCTCTAGTGCATAGAACACTGGAGCAGAAATTAGGAGACATGAGTGTTTCTGTATTTTTTACCCCTTGTTTGCTGTGTGAGGATACAGTCCATCAAGGCACCTTTCTTTCACTTGATACTTTTTATCTTTGTTTGCTTTCCAAAATAACTGCAGCAAAGAACCCTTCTCCCTCTATTTCTATGCAGCAGATACAACAGTGCAAAGTGCTTAAAGTACAGCTATGGAACATACATAATAGAGACAAAAAATATCACACAACTGGCTTTGTTTTGTCAGAAGTATAACAGGATTTTGTCTTCATTTTTTTGCCCTTTGTGAGTGCTTACAATTTATTCAGTGTACTTAAACAGTTCAAATTATTCCTTTCACTATTCTCTAAAAGAATCAGACAGTATGAAGGAGCAAATGGTGACTTTTTAACAGATCTTTATATGATCACTACTTTCACATATTTTTTTGTATGAGTCTTTAAATTACTCTTTATGTAAGACTAAATAATTAAAAAATAACTTTTTCAAGGGGGATGACTTTTCAATATCTAAAGGTGCTTGATGGGGTCTAAAGACTTATTAAAGGAGAACCATATTACTAAAAAGTATGAAAATCTAACCAGCAGGTACCTTTACTAAGCAATACTAAATCATTAGTTTAGCATCAAATAGAATTATGGAAGATTAATTTAGGCCATTGATTTGTTTAAATTCTTAACACATAAATAACAAGTCACAAGTTGTTTATTATTCAACAACTGAACAATTAATGTAAGCAAATTATCTGTGCAAATCAGAGCTTTTGTTCAAGATTTCAGTAAAAATAATAATGACTTTTGACTAAAGTTAATTAAATTTTAGATCAAAATTGGGGAGGGACATTTTGAGTCATGTTAACGGGATTTGAGACATAGATGTGTTTCTTGTTGTTTTTCCAGTTCTTTTGTCTTTGAACTTCTGTGTACTCACATTTTGAAAACTAGAAATAACTTAAAATATGTTATTTGAGGAGAATGTTGGGTCAGGTTTTTTGTCCAAAACAAATAGAACTCCCTCAAACAAAAAATATTCTGATAAATGAAATTCTTTTTGTATGACTTGAACTTTATTCCCTTGCCAACTACATTAAAAATTTTTTATGTAACTTCAGTGATGAATTAGTATCCACTATACAGAATTTGTTGTTCAGACTTTGTGGCTTCTTATCTAAGAAGTATCAGTATCTTTAACACAAACACTTTAGCAGTTTTACTTTTTCTTCCTTTTATACATAATCATTTACTTTTGCCATAAAATGCACTTTCTTTTGTGATTAAACTAATGGGTAGGAGTTGCTGTCCTCAAGTATGATACGCATACTTCAGACAGTTTTCAAGTGACACATGAAATTATCTAATCTGTTCAAATAAAATTTTAGGATAAAGTTCTTGCTCCATGAACATCAGTTTAGTTTGTGTTACAGTCCAATCCATCTTCACTCCTATTACGTAATTTGATCAGAGATTTTTTTTTTTCTTTCTGCTTTCCTATATATAATTGTTTATTCAGAGAAGGAATGTTGTCTTGTAAGTAACAACTATTTTTTTGAGTTTACTTTGTTTTGCTTATATTTGTCCCTTTTTAGCACTAATAGGACATAAGACCAGTTAAGATAAACACCAGGCACAAGACCATATGGACAAAGATATTTAAGTGTCTGATTCCTATTTTACTTCCCATTGGAAACAGGTGCCTTAAGTACCATGGGAAGTAGAACAAGTTAGGTACATGAACACCTCTGCCTAGGTGAACTGTACCCCATATGGCTGATGACTTGGAGTTCTCTGGTGTTGCCCTTCTTCCAGTTGTTTCAAAACCACTAAGTTTGGTTTTGCTTTCTGAACTGCCGCATCTTGAGAGAAACTACCTGTATGTATGTATAAATTTTCAGCGCAAATCCCCCTAGTATTCATAACTTTCTTTGGAAGCACACAGAAGTCTGAGTGAAGTGGCTAGACTGCAGAAAAAGAAATTTACCATCTGTCAGTAAACTACATTCGAATGTTTAAATTTCTTCTCCATACAACACTGTGCATTTTTCATTATTAGGAGATATAGTTCATCAGAATTAACTTCTCTGGGGTTTTAAGGATTACTCTCTGACTTAATTCCCTAAGATTATCCCTCACAATACCCTAATGTGTTCTGTGAAATCAATACTTTTTGTTTTCTTTTAAAGAACATTTACTTGTCTAATGCTGCAATAGTGCAAAAGAGGAAAACAGGTATACTCTTTAATGAAAGATGATTCATACAAATCAAACAGCCTCACAATGGCTGATATTACTACACTTATTCTTTTCTTGCTTGTAGCTTTTAAATTTAACACATTGCTTCAAAGTTTAGATCATTCTTGAAGGAGTCTTACCTAATACATAGAATGTTTGGGTCACAATTTTTTTTTTTATTCATTTAATAGAAACACCCTATGAAGTTTGAATTTGGAAAGATGCACACAGAAAGGATTATTAGATTTTTTTATTTTCTCAGAATCAGTTCCATAGTATTAATATGTTTCTGAAGAGTTTCAGATTTCCTAATTTTAAATATAAATGAAGCCATATTAGATTAAAAAATAGTTTAAATTGGATTAACTTGTTTAAATATAACAGATTGAGGGAAATTTCAGATTTTGCAATTAAACTAGAAAGATTTTTTTTTAAGTAATTTTTTACTTTTTACTTGTTTAGAAAAAAAATGTGTATACAGTCCTTTCATAGTTCTAATCATCAACACATTTCATTTAGGACACTGAGTGCTTAATACAACAGAGTGACCGTATGTTTGTTGATTGATAATTTATTTGCCTTTAGATCTGGAGTTATTCCTACTTCTCTGTGGTGTTTACTTGCTGTATTTCCAGTTTTGCCCTTCATGTTCTTCTGTTCATCATTTGATAGATTTCTTTCTCTAGACAGACTCCCTGGTTTCTAACATCATGTTCAAAACATTTTAAACTTCCTTCCCTTGATTATATTGATCAGTCTCTAGAGACATCACTCCTGTCAGGAGAGGTGGGGTTTGGTTGCTTAAAAAAGGCAACAAGGGTATTCTGCCTTGCCATCAGGTGCCTTTTGAGAAGTGTATGGGTTTTGCACAGGTCCTGTGTCATGTCTAACAGACCAGTGAGGATGTCTCACATCTCAAGGCAACTCAGATGAAACTAGAAGCTTATGTTTAAACAATGGAATTATTTTACTTAGCATTTTATTTATTTATTGTTACCCATGGAGTTGTCAGAATTCCAAATGCTTCTTGTTTCTTAAATTCTTAAAAATCTACAGAATTATTATCCATGCAATTCCCTTCAAAGTTTTGCTTTTTTCTTTTTAAACTAGAAATTTTATGCTTCCAGATATTTGATTGGTTGATTCTGTTCCTGTGATCTCTCTTGACTAACAGCAGAGTCTAGATAAGAAATAGTATTAACATTTCTTCAGGCTTTCTCTTCCACTAAAATACTCAGGTGTTATTAATTTTATATTGTGTTCAGCATTTTGCATCAGTCAACCAGTCATTTCCTTAATGAGCCAATAGAGAAAGACAAATAGAATAGAATAGAATGGAATAGAATAGAATAGAATAGAATAGTTCCAGTTGGAAGGGACCTACAACGATCAAGCAAGCCAACTGCCTGACTAGTACAGGGCTGACAAAAAATTAATGCATGCTATTAAAAGCATTGTCCACATGCCTCTTAAACACTGACAGGCTTGGGTCATCAACCTCCTTTCTAGGAACCCTGTTCAAGTGTTTGACTGTCTTCTTGGTAAAGAAATGTTTCCTAATGTCCAGTCCTGACACAGCTTTGAATGATTCCCATGCATTTGGGGCAACCCCCGGTATCAGTACAGGCTGGGACATGAAGACATTGAGAGCAGCCTTGTACAAAAGCACTTGAGGGTACTGGCGGATGAAAAGCTGGACATGAGCTGGCAATGTGCACTCACAGCCCAGAAAGCCAACAGTATCTTGAGCTGCATTAAAAGAAGCATGGCCAGCAGATCGAGGGGATCATTCTGCCCCTCCACTCTGCTCTGGTGAGACCCCACCTGGAGTACTGTGTCTAGCTGTGGAGTCCTCAGCACAGGAAAAACATGGACCTGTTGGAGCAGGTCCAGAGCAGGGCCACAAAAATGATCAGAGGGATGGAACACCTCTCCTATGAGGAAAGGCTGAGGGATTTGGGGTTTTTCAGCCTGGAGAAGAGAAGGCCTCAGGGAGACTTTATTGTGGCCTTTCAAGATTAAAGGGGGCTTATAATAAAGATGAGGACAGACTTTTTATCAGGGCCTGTTGAGATAGGACAAGGGGTAACGGCTTTAAAGTAAACCAGGGAAGATTCAGACTAGATATAAGGAAGAAATTTTTTACAATTAGGGTGGTAAAACACTGGAACAGGTTGCCCAGAGAGATGGTAGATGCCCCATTCCTGGAAATGTTCAAGGTCAGGCTGGCCAGAGCTCTGAACAACCTGATCTATTTGAAGATGTTCCTGCTCATTGCAAGGGGCTTGGACTAGATGACCTTTAGACTTCCCTTCCAACCCAAACTATGCTATTATTTCATGATCCTGTCACTGAATAACAGGGAGAAGAGATCAGCTCCTCCCTTTCCAATTCCCCCCCTCAGGAAGCTGTAGAGAATAATGAGGTCACCCCTCAGCCTCCTTTTCTCCAAACGAGAAAGAGTCGTTAGCATAGAATATGCCTTCCAGACCTTTCACCACCTTTGTTGCCCTCCTCTGGACTCCTTTAAGGACCTTAACATCCTTCTTAAACTGTGGGGCCCAGAACTGCACTGAGTACTCAAGATGAAGCCACACCAATCGTAATATTGGGTGTACAGCAGACTCCATCTCATTTTCTGTATCCTATGTGATACTAAATTTCATACAGGAATCCAAGCATTAAGCCCAATAACTTAATTTTACTTGAACAAAGTTTATAAAAGGAGATTAGAGTTCAATAAAACCACTTGCCTGTCATGAACCCTAGATCCTTTTTTCGAATTACTGCTTTCTTAGGATAAAATATAGTTATGACATGCATCTATGTTCCATGGACCTTATCAGCTTTTATTTCTTTTTTTCACTTCAGGAATAGTAAGACAAATATTAAAAACCTGAGGTACTTTTAATCTCTGCATCTACTAGCAATTGCTGGCTCCTGAAATTTTCCCTCTTTTCTTTAAAGGATGTCTTTTTCTCCTTACTGGAAATTCTCATTCAATTCTTGTAGATCTTGTTTTTTATTATCCGACCTCTTCTATTTTGTCAACAATAAAATAAAATAGAAAAAAAAACCCAATCCTGAATCACATAAGTACTTACCAGTTTGCTTTCTAACAGCACGACCATAGTCTTTTCTATGGAGATTACTGGCATATCCCTACCCCAAATATATTTCGTTTCTTGTAAACTTCTTACAATTTGTCACCTTTATAAGTGACACTTATATAAAATTCTACTTTAGTTTTCCCAATTCATATTCTGCATTTTGAAATGTACTTGATTTCCTTTCTTTTCTAGTAGAGCTTGTTTGATATCCTTTCCAGTTCTTCGAGTTGAAGTTATCTGCTTATTCTCACATCACAAAAGAAATGCAATTGTTTTCCTCCAAAACAGAAAAATGTGATCTTTTAACATATCATTATCATCTCAATTTAATAATAAGCCTACATATTCCCCTATTTCTGTTTTTCTTAATATTTATTTTTAAAACATCTAGTCCTTAGCCCCACAAAGGAATTTTTTTCCTAAGTGTATTACCAATTTTCCATACTTCATAACTTTTAATTCAGTATAATTTCATCCTCCAACCTTTAATCCTAATTTTGGTTTAGTAATTTCTACATACACTTTGTGACTGATGAAAAACAAGCTTGAACCATCATTTACTCTTTAACATAAAAAAGTGGGGAAAAGCGCATATAATTTTGAGTCCACATCATATTATAGCATGGATTTTTTTTTTTTTTAATTCCTTTCTCCTAGTAATTAGAATGGCCATAAAACATAATAAACAAGGTCTTATGGACAACCCATTGAAATTAAAAAAAAAGGGGGGGGGGTGTAAGTCAAAAGCTTTTATTCGTATCAGGTTTCTGCACCTAATATAAACTCATCAAAATTTCCTACTCTAATAAGCATTACTTGAGAATTCCTGAAAACAAGGAATATTTTCTTTTTTGCACACCAGTGCTGTTATTCAGCCCCCTACCCCCATCCTTAAAATCTTTTTCGACTGCATTCAAGATGCAGATCTTACAATGTGAGTTACAGACACATGCATAAAGTTTACAATGCAGAGTAATTAGTAGTTTGGCCAGTGAGGAAGTAAGATAAACATGCTATACATAGCAAATAGATAGTTAATTTTTTTGCATGTGTTTAGAGGTATTTGCATTAGGAGAGAAAACATTGAACTTGGGAATAATGACTAGGGTTCATGTATTCTATGAAAACTTCCTTATTTTTTGTGTCCTCTGTCCTTTCAACTGATAACTCTTGCTAGTCATGCTGAATAAACTAATTATTACACACATTTCTGTTTAAACACATCTGCTGTGACTGGAACTGCAGAAGAAATACTCCTATGTTATGCTATTGATTGGTGAGCCATTGTTTCCAATTCAAGAAACATCTGCTCGTTACTCAGCCTCAGGTGTCTTGCTTGATTAGGTATTAATTCTTAAATTGATGCCACATTCTCATTAACCCCCACATGAATAAAGATAGCGACTAAATTTGCCAGTTTTCTAAGGCAACTTTTAAAGCGTGGTATAATTGGCCTTTCTTTTAAGATAATTATAGATCAGAAGAGTATTTTTATGCAGTTGTGGAAGAATGAAGGGATCAGGTATGTTAAGGATTATATCTGAGTCAACATGGTGATGACAAAGATATTATTTAAACACAGTTCATAACTTCAACTTTAGAATCACTATCTGAATATATCTGGAAATACTGTAAGATATTAACATGAGGTATGATTGCTGAAGTCTACAAGATTAAATAAAGTGTGTGCTGTTACTAACATCATTACTACTTAAAGTTCCTAAACACCAAAAATCATATATTATTGGCAATATAAATAATCTAAATTGTTGTTAGTCCTTAATAGTGTTTTTAAAAACCGACTAGATTACAGTGTTGAATTCAATTTATAGTTTAAGCAGTGGTAGCATCTGTATCTAGTACAAATAGTTAAAGAAAGACAATGATGACAACTTTAAGTAGACATTCTAGGATTCAGATACAGTAAGGTTTGTGTTTCTAAGGAATTGCTCAGTCAATACTTGGGATAAATCAAAGCATGCATTTAGATACATATATTAGAAACTATTTTCAGTGTTAAATGTGCTGGAATTTAATAAGTGTCTGTGACTAGATTATTTTTTATAAAAACAAAAGATGCAAACATATTTACAAGAGAGTTGACATACTGACTTTTTAAACTTTCCACCAGTATATGTAAGCAGAAGTCTTTGCTCATGACTTTGTGATGTTTTGCCTTTGTTATACTTGTATTCTGTATTGTACCTCTAAATGAGAATAACACAATGCTGAGATGAAGAATAGCCTGTATTTACAGAATCATACTTGGATGTCAGAGATGTGGCTTAATTTTGGGCAAGATGTTTATACTTTTTGGACCCCAACTCAGATTAAATATAACAGAATGTCTTAGTCTAAAAGAATTTAGATTCAGTCCTCTGTACCTACATCCCCAATGCCTAAAAGAAATAGATAATCTATTATATTAATGAAGAAATGGTTATATTTGTACGCAGCATCCTGAAAATCAAGATGCTTTCAGAGAACTTTTTTCCAGACATAATGATTTGAGTGTGTTATATGACCAGATAAATACTATTCAAAGATGGAGTTTCCCAAAACAGCACGGGTAACTTTACCAGAACAGAACAAAGCTCTAATAAAAAAATTATTCTTGCTATCTTCCAAAATACTAAAACTTCAGTTTTTAACCAAAGCATTCTCCAGACATCTAAAATTTGTCACTACATGTAGGTGAATGTAAGCAGGAGTAGCTCCTTATACACTGTAACTTTCAAATAAAATCTTCTTTCTTATTTTGAGGGAAACTATGTACGGAACTGCTAAAATAAAAACTTTTTGAATTGTGGAAACTGCAGGTATTTCTTTCTAGCACTATGTAAGGTATGTGAAAGGTGTAGCTTAAAATATACTGATGTCCTTAGGGCTAGATACAGGCAAGTGCACATGGATTATGCTGTTGTTTGCATTCCATTTTAAATAGCTCACTGTGTACATTAATTCTATGAGTACCTGAATGCAGAGTAGAGATGTTAAATTCTATTGTGGACAACATGTAGTAACTAAAGCTTTTGATTATAATTATTATTATCACAGAAGAAGTCCTTGATTTTGTTAAGAGTGAAACAATATAATGACAAATGTGTGCTAGCCAATACATAATTAAAAAATATCATTAAATTAGTATTAAATATGGTGTTTGGTTTTTTTAAGACTAACTCCTAGACCTGAATTTTCCACAACAGAAAAATAACATAGACAAGAATCATGAAGAAGCATTAAAGAATGTTATAGGAGTTAAATGTCAGCTTTTGTTTTCAATTTGGAGGATGGGTCCATTCTTTCTTTTATCTGAAGCAATTTGTCTGTTTGTAATTAGTAACTACCCCTCCCAACAGTTACAACTTTCTTGATTAGTTACATGTGTGATTGCCATGTGTTGTGAAATAGAAAGCTTGAATCTGATGAATCACAAAGATAAATTTACAAGTTTAATTTCCTGCATATTTTGGAAAGTCAGCACAATGATAGTGACACAAATAGAAATAACAATACCATCCAGTGCTAAATTTTTATCTTTTCCCTGTACAAACTGAAATAATACCCACCAGAAAAGTCTGTATAAATACTGTAGTAATAATAAAAAAAGACATGAAGAGACTTGAAGAATTGACTTGTACATCAACAATGTAAATATGTTAGTTATTTCAGAATAGAAATGATGTCACAAAATAGATGTCAGATTTCTGACACCACTAGCTTTTGTGATGTTGTACTAAAGCAACAAATACAGGCAAAGTACAGCATGTTTGAATGTGTCAGCCTGTTCTACTCTTCTAAAGGGCAAGTCAGGACCTGAATTGATTTTTTTTTTTTTGTATAACTATTGCATTTTCTTTATAAGAAAGAGACTAAAATTATTAAAACTACATCAAAATCCTTTCTCTTTTAGTTAATGAGCTGCTAAATCACTAGAAAAAAATATGTATGAGGCTGAAGTCAACTTTGTTTTATCTCTATTTATTATTGTTATTAACAGATATGAAAATGTCATTTGGATCAAATTCTTTTCAATTTAAATGTCAATACATTTTCAAAATTTGCTTTTTGTATTGAAGATAGTATAAAAGTACTTACTTATAAAGAAAATGCAGATAGCCTTATTGAATTAAGATTATATTATTTAATAACTGGTCAGTTGTTCAGTAAGTGTGGGCTTTTTCTGACAAATTGAAAATGTAAGTATGGTAAGTCATTGCCTCATTTATGTTGTCATTTGGAATAGACATATGGTTTCCTGAAACTGTAGAATGAAAATGGAACCAAGTGCCCAGAAAAGTGCATGTGTATATTATACTTTTCAATTAAGACTCCTCAAGTAAGAACTTTTCTCTGTGTATGAAAGAGGATGTATTCTTGCTGTGGTTCTGCAGTGTGATTTAGCATTAGAACAATTTTGGTAGTGCAAATTGACTGGAGAAGTTAATAATACATTTTTTTTCTGGGTCCAGTAAGGAGGACCGTTAAGCTCAAGTTTACCTCCTTGTTTGAGAGTCTGCTAACAAAAACGTACTCACAAGCTGTATTTAACTAGTAGGTTTGCTCCCTGGCCTTTTCTTTGGTTAGTGCTGCAAGAGATCCACAGACTGATACTGTCTGTCTCCAGTGTAGGAAATGAAGGTAAGGATGAATGGCAATTAAGTGCAATGTAGAAAAATGTACAGCAATCTGGGATTGCATAGGCTCTCAAGTGCAAAGATATTAGGAGCAAAACCCAATTTATAGGATCCCTAGTCTTGGATTAAGATCTTGGTTATGTAGATGATGTCAGTTAAAGAGCTTTTCTGCTTCACAAAAATTTATAGCCGAAGAACAAGGCACAATGTATACCAACACATAAATGGGAGAGTACAGTGGGACAACAATGTGTGGTGGATTGATCTTGGCCATACACCCACCCAGCTGTTTCCTCACTCCCCATCTTCAGCAGGACAGGGGGAGAAAGTAAGATTGAAAAAAGCTCATGAGTCAAGACAGAAACAAGAAATTACTTAAAAATTACTGTCACAGGCAAAACAGACTTTGGGAAAAATAGCTGTGATCTCAGCTCATAGCTTTCTGTCCTGGGTTCAGCTGGGATAGTTAATTTTCACAGAAGCCCGGTAGGGGGCACAGCCGGGACACCCGACCTGAGCTAGCCAAGGAGCTATTCCATACCATGTGACACCATGCTCAGTATATAAATGGGGAGCAGGCTGGTGGAGAGGGCTGGCTGTTTCGGCTTTCGGTGGGAGAAGCGGCGGAGTGTCGGATTCCAGGTGGTGAGCAGTTGCACTGTGCATCACTTGTTTTTGTATGTTCTTTTATTAGTACCATTGTTGTTGTTGTAAATTCTCTCCTTGTGTTGTCCCAGTAAACTGTCCTTATCTCAACCCATGAGGTTTTGGGTTTTTTTTTTCTTTTCCTCCTTCATGATTCTCTACCCCATCCCACCGGAGCGGGGCGGGAGGAGT
>VYZV01035306.1:23593-53610 GCA_013401275.1 Pandion haliaetus | reverse complement strand
ACAGAATACAATAAATCTCTGCATGCTTGCTGAAATAACTGTTTAAGATACTGTCCAGCTAGTGTAGAAGGGGAAGGGAGCTAGAAAGCAGTGTTCCCCTCTGATAGAATTGTTTCTATTGATACTTTGATGCCATTGGATTATTTCCATCTGGTTGAATGTTTGCTATTGTGGAAGAAAAAAACTTTCAATCTCCACAGAAAGATGCATTCAAGGCTGCTACTTTTTTAGCTCACACACTAAATCCCTTATTCCTCCAAACTGACCTTGTCATGTTTGACATTGTTGGATTTTCTTTTCCCAATACTTTTTCTCTCTCCTCCTCTCTAAGCCGTTTCCTCTCTACTTATCCTGCTGTAAAACTTCATTGTTCCTTTAGGTTGTGATTGACTCTCTTGCAGCAAGGTGTTTTACAACACTTAACAATGAACATGTTATATAAAAATTAATTGTATTCTGTTCTACAGTCTGGATTGGGTGGGTTTTTTTGGTTTACTTCCAACTTTCCATTCTTCCTTCACCTTCTAAAACTAGTCTATTGTACAAAAATAAATACTAGTATGAGTGCATATTATCCACTCCAGGTAAGATCTTGTGGACTTGTGGACTCTGGCAAACTATTTATTTGTTCTGTGCTGTGTGGATTGATTTTGTTCTGGTCTCCTAGATTTTTTCTTGACTTAGGGTTCAGTCTAATGTCCTCTAACTTTTCTGGTACTCTGTTCAGTTTTTCTCCAGTTCTCTGATTATATCTGATTGTGGCATTGTTCTACAGCGACACACCGTAATTTCATACTTCTTTTATTTATTTCTTTTTTATTTTTTCTCCTCCTGAGATACAGCATAATTTCCTGTGAGGTCTTCACAAGTGGTTGCCGTGCTGTGAGCCAATAATTCAGCTGGAAATAAGAACGCCCTGGGGCTTCTTTAATGCATATTAATGCATATTTTAACCAACACAAGGTCTCATGACATACCAAGAAATTCACTAAAAATTCATCAGCTCTGTCTTAGATTTTGATTTGTTCTTTTTGGTTAGAGAGATTGGCATGTAAATATTTGCAAGTCCCTCGAAAGCACTTTTTCTCTGTGATACTACCAAAGAATGTACTTTGTATTACCTTGCAGTAACTGGAAGCAGTTGGGACTGCTTTTTAAAATTACGCAGGCTCTTTAAAAACTGTACTGCACAGTTTAAATGCACAGGGTCTTCTCCTTTACCTGGCTGTGCAGTTTCAGGGAATGGGGAAGATCACAATGACTGTATTTTACTTTATGCCCCACACCATTCATTGCAGAGCTGCTCTGAGCAGCTCTTCAATAGCATAAGGCAGCTACAGCAGAAATATGTTTCCTCTTCCTTTTGGCCTTGCCTGGCTTTCAGGTGGCAAAACAGCAGATATGGTGCAGATCATTGCAAGTTATCCTCCTATCTTTTTCTTTTTTAATTATATACAAAACTTTGTCAAGAATGTTTTTGGTTTTGTTTGCATTGTGCTTAAAGCAGTGGGGTTTTGTTATTGGTTGGTCCTCAGGCACTACTGTAATGATTCTGATTATTAGGAATAGTAAGATCTAAAAGCTAAGCCTCATCAAAAGCCAGTTAAAGCAATTGGAAAGAAGCTGACTTAGCTTTACAGCAGGCCCTTCTCCAAGTCTGCCTATCTACTAAATAAGAAGTGGTAGGGAAAAGCACTTACAGATTATTTTGTTCTTTTCTCTCTTCTTTTTTGTTTTGGCCACCTTTTGCAAGTGCCTACCTGTCCCAACTGTCTGTTTTCTCATTGCCACCTCCTCTCAGTAGGTTTTACAAACCACACACAAACTTACAGGAGGTGTTTTACCTTTCTTTTTCTCCCGTGCTGAAACCCTGCAAGTAAAGGCAATATACACTACTATATTCTCCATCCTTTACATGGCCCTTCCCAAGTACACAGTGAATACTTAAAAGACAATTGTTTCACTTAATTGATTTTTCATATATTCTAGAACTGTTGGAACAAGTACATTAAGGTTTTGATCCTGCAATCAATAAAACTAGGTGTGTGCTTGCACACTTCCATAGAATCCAGAACTGTCAGGGCTGGTGGGAGAGCACCTTCCCTGCCAGCAGGAAGGAAGGATTCTGTTTCTTGCACTGAAGTCTCAAGGAAGTTATTTTGGGACCTAGTCTTGTGCCACTGATTTCAAGGATTTTTTTTCAAATGCTTCAGTGGATGCACAATTACACATAGCCTTTAGATTCCGTTTTCCTGCACTTCAGAAATCACTTACACCTTTTTTAGTGCCTCCCATTATGACAGTACCATTCTCCTAAATAGTGAAAAAGGGCATGAGTGGGCATTTGGGGATCTTTGCCATCTCTTGAAGACCTTATGATCTCATTTTATATGAGGTAGATTACATTTTAATACTAGGCATTTTTGGGAGTAGGATTATTACAGGAGTAAGCTCATTTGGTGGAGGTACTCATTTTCATGATGCCAGTGGGATCACGTTTTTGTCCGCTGTGACAGTTTTGCTTACAAAATTGTATTCCTAATGTCTTTGTCATCAGAATTCAGCTAAGGAGTTGTCAGAAATTTGTAAGGCAGAAAGAAGATCCACTCGCTCTGAGGGTGCTATATTAGTTGTGCAGTAATGCATGTAATGAATGAAGACTTCTTTGCATCTGTGAGGTGAGCAGAGATGCTTCAAAGATGTGCATAGAGCAAGCATATGGAATTGCTTATCAAGAGTTAAGTCCTGTTATTTTCAATGAGGCTCATGCAGTAAATTACCTGTCAGCATAAAGCAGATTATTTTATCCTCCCAAAGCTTGCAATGTGTCTTTCTAGATGTGAGAGTGGAAAAACAGAGCTCCAGGTGAACATCCTCCACATAAAATCAGAGACTGGCAAGTTTTTATTGTTGATAGCAAATTGACTATTCTCACCAATATTTTGCCTCTATCAGAGAAAAACACATTTCCAGTATTTGACATGGTGACGTTGTAGTGGATGTGTATGCGATCTCTGTGTGTTGTTCAAATTGTTGTCACTGACTGGATCCTTAGAAAAAAGATTTGAGAAAGAGCATTTGGTTGACATCAATAACAGGGAGTGTATTTTAGAGTCCTACAGTGCTGCCTCTTGCAGTGTCTTTGGCTGCGTGAAGTAGCTATCACGCTATAATTTCACGTAAGAAGAGTTTTCTGCTTGCAGCTCTCACCATTTCCAACACTCATTATTAATCAGGCTAGGTAAAACACTGTTGTAGATGATTTGGGAAACAGCTGAATGGAACCAGAACTCTCTTAAAAATGCATTGATTAGGTCAGCCAAGATCTGCCTCACCTTAGTGACTACAGAGAGAGCATCCTTAACAGAAATGGGGAAAAAAAGCCTTTCAAGTTTTTGGAATAGCAGGTTCAAAAGCATTGACTTGTGGGAGGTGATGGTGATATGCAACCCTGGAAGGCACTGAGCAAGAAGGTTGTGCCAGGGCAGTGTGGACCACTGTCAAGTACTTCAGCAGAAGGAGGTAGGATGGCAAAGCCCATTTTCACATGAAGAGAGCAAGCCTCATCTAACTGCTTTGAGACAAGAAATTATGTTGCTTTCAGAGACTTATTGGTAGAATCTAATTAAACTACTGCAGAAAAAGGAACTAAAAAATTCCCCTTAAGTGGATTTTTTTTTTCTGGCAATTTGGTATGAAATCAGGGGACTAGGAACAGATGATTAGCTTTTTTTTTTTGGTTTAGTTTTAAGAGATTAGGAACTAAAAAATGCATAATACAGACTTCTGGCATCATTAGCAATTCCTCCAGCTTTATTTTCCCTGTCACTCATGTAATGAGTAATGAACTAAGCTGGTATTAAAGCAAGCTTAACAAGCTATTGCTTTTTAAATTGCAAGTCTTCCAATATATCCCTCTCCTTATTATTAATTTTAAATAACTCTCATTTTTGTTGCTGCCTTTCTGTTCCTTGTGAATTTTGGATAATGTTTATATTCACATACCTCCCAGCAAAGATGCAGTGATTAGGCTCTCTGTTACGAGCTTCCAGGACATAAGAACAAAGGACATTCCCAGGCAATGAAAGGCCAGAAAAAATATGATCAAAGTCAGAAGTCTACTTTAGAGGCAAGATAGTCTGTGAAATTCACTACTGCATTGAAGTTCCTGAAATTCCTGAAACGTACTCAAAATTTCATGCCTATTAACACCATTTGTAACTGAGCTGCTGAAAATAGTGGTGAGAGTAAGCCTGAAGTTTATCTTCCTTGAAAGCTATCTCTGGTCACTTGGCTGTAAGGAGGCTGGGGTTGAATCACTGGTCCTGTTCAACTGGCATTTCCATCCAGCTCAAAAAGGGTTTTATTGATGAATAATGCAGATTATTGGGGTCAAAAGACATTCTGGCATGTGAAGAACTTAACATAGTTTGACCAAAGAAGGTGTGATAAGTGTAGGATAATGAGGAATGCAATCTCATGTGCTCCTATTTTCCATTTCCCATAAAATAAGAATAGATGATGTCCGGCAAAGGTGGAAGACCACTTTTTCAATAATAAAGGAAAATGCTTGGGAGTTAACCTACTTGTGCTTGTTATCTTAATGAAGATAGAAAAACCATTTCTAAATGTGAAATTTGGGATCCTGTGTTCCTCTTCTTTTTTCCAAAGACTTTGGCACTGAGGATACTTAGGTTTCTTGAGTCTCTTCAATTGCCGAGTTTCCTGCTCATAATAAAAAATTAAATCTTAATGTGTTAAGAATTAAAACACTTACGGGGTTTGGAAGATGGTTGCTATGTGGAATATATTATTTCACTGTGCACTGTAGAATTTACTCTGCCTTCTCTGAAGCATCTGCCCCCATCGGAGATAAGTTAGAAGAATAGGTGAGTTTCTGGTCTAATTTGAAATTTCCCTATCTAAAAATATAGTAAAGCTAGCAGTGTGAAAAAAAGTGTCTTTCTATAAATACAAAATTAATTAAAGGCCAAGATTTTAAAAACAAGTGATTTTTGGATGCTTCTCTTCTGTTGTGGTTAACCTGTGAGCCTCCTCTGAAGGGCATTGATCTCTCAAAAATAAGACAGTTGTATCTTGAATGTTGTGTAAAGTTCTGGTGCCTCTCATCTCAAAGAGCCTAGAACAATTGTAAAACATGCAGAGAAGAGATGAGAGGATCAGAGCTAGGGAATGGCTTCTAGATGAGGGATAGTTAAATAGAGTTGATCTCTTCAGTGTAGGAAACAGGTGGCTGAGGATGGACTTGACAGATTTTGTAAGCATAAAATTAAGGGTTGTGTGGAAAAGGGCGAGTAAAGAACAGTTTCTTCAAAAATATGTGGCTAAGTGTGGATGTTGTTGCCACAGGACATACTGTGGGCAGCATGAGTTCAAAAATGAGAAAATCAGGAATAAAACCTATTAAAGGCTCTGGAATATGAAGACACTTCAGGCACAGGAAGTGTCCAAGAGCTGGAGCCTAGAGGCAGGGCTCTGGGGAAGTGTTCCTGTATGCTACCTCTGTCCTTGAACTTTTTCTTTCCTCCGTTGTAGGATATGGTTAGAGATTCACTGCTGTTCTGGATAGAAGCTTGTTCTGACTTGATGTAACCATTTCTGAGTAAAATATTGGGCTCTCACCTCCTGAGAAAGAGGCTGTGTAAAATCATCTCCATTTAGGCACAAAAAAATAGATGGTTTCAAATCCCTTTTTGCACTTCAAGCCATAAAATGCCAGATTTCAGAGCATTAATTGTAAAGAATATCACCTTGCTCTGTGCCTGACCCCAGGAATATGGGATAGCCTGTAGATTAATGTATTATTTGCTGCAGGCACAAGGATTGGAATTTAGCCATTATTTGAGCAAAAGAGACTACTCTTATGCCAAGTGACAATGTTAGGTGAGTGATGCCATTTTATTTCTTGATACGAGTGTAAGCGCAATCCCATCTAAATATGGTTCTACATGATAGAGTTTAACAATTTCAGAGAGGAGTCATTACAGATGATCAAGTAAATAGAATGTATTTAGAAAGAAAAAAGCCCATGAGCTTGAATAGAAGGCTTAGTGCATGTAGGCAGAGGAGTGGTTATCCTGTCAGACTTCCTATGTACCTGTCAGAGTGTTTTCTGCTCCACAGTATACATATTTACACAATCATACTGAAGACTTAAATGCGAAGGAGCTATTGCTGGCTGTGATATGTATGTGCTCTCTGATGACAGGAATATCTTTTGAAATAGAAAAGCAATTCCTTTAAAATGTGCCAGGCACAAACTTGTTTTGTCTTCATGCCTTTAGACAAACACAAAAAAGGAGAGGTGGGAAGAGGAGAGGGAGGGTTACTGTAGTTCTTCTTGGTAGAGCTCCCAGCTCTGTTCAGCCTGGTTTGCCCTCGGGCTAATGGAGCTTTCCCTTTGTAGCACCCAGGAGCCAAAATGCTTAGGAGAGTCAGTCTGCCAGCAGTGCCTGCTCAGGAGATGGACCCTTGGACTGATGTCTTGCTCAAGGTATCTGGTTCCTTCCAATTTCACTTTTTAAGATGGGTAGGGTAGCAGAAAGTGTTTCATGTGTTCCTGGGCATTTTGTCTTGGGGTTCAATTGTCAGCCTTTCACTCCATAGGAGGGTTATGTGGGTGCAGTGCAGTACCTGCTTGTGTTAGAAGCAGACTCCACTCATGGAGCAGATCAGTTTAGAGTTTTTTTATTTTGTGCATTGCAGCATCACTGAGGTGTCTCAGCTGAAACTGGTACAGCACAAACACTTAGGAAGAGAATTTCTGCCCAGAAAAATGTAAAAAGGCAAGAAAAATTAGAAAGAGGGTTTCCTGTGCAGGGAACTGAGCCCTGTGAGGTTAAATAATTTGCCTAAGTGTCAAACAGGGAGCATGTTCCAAAGACAGCTTTAATATGAGATTTGAGTTCGATGAAAAGGCAAGTGCTTGTTTGATGTTTGCTGTTGGGTTTAGGCAAAGTAACCTCGCTAGAGCTGAACCGCTTACATTAGAGATCTAAGCACCAGCATTGATCCCAAAGGCTCTAAGGAGTGCTTGGCCTGGCGCCTCTCCTTGCATCATTTTTCTGCACTTTCCTTATGTCATTTGACAGGTTGATATGACTCACAGTCTCTGCTCAGGAGAACCTGAAGTGGTAGGAGGAGCTGTAAATCTGCACTGAGGATTGTCAGCAGGGTTGTATTTACAGCCCTGCACAAACACTTCTCCATGTTCTGTCTGGGTACAGCCGCTCTGTCTGGCCTCAAACTTTGCAGAGCACTTAAACTCATTCTATAGAGAAAAATATGCAAATGAGAAACAAGAAAAAGCATCTACTTATCCATAAATAAAGTCAATGGGGATCACTAGTAATAACAATTTGGCTTTGAAGTTGCTGTGATGCTGGCAGAGGCAACCTCTTAGTTTCCAACCTGGATCAGAGTGGATCCGAAGGCATGGGGCTGCACTGTGGGGTGGCAGTGACAGCAATCTGTTGTGTCACTGCCTGGGTAGTGTAGCTGAAAAAAGCAGCCTTAGAGGCGCACATACTGGGTCCAGACTGGCTTCTGCCACTTTTACCACCTGCCACTGTTTCCTGTTATTGCACAGTTGTATTGATATTTGTCTTTATTGACTTTCTGTCCAGATATTTAGATATTGGTACAGTCTCCCTTCAGTGCTGCTATCTCTGATGAGTTACGTGGTATGTTTCCAAGATTTTTAAAGCCAGGGAATATATATTTTAAAGTGTGGTTTTGATCAGGGAAGCGACTAAGTAAAAATAACTCCATCCTTATTCCAGAATGGTTCCCTAGTGTATTTTCAAGACATTTGATTATTTTGACAAATACAAGTCTTTATGCTGCTTCTCCCTGCAGACCTTGTAAAACTATGGAAGAATGGCCTGCAGTCTTTTCTACCTAGAGCATCTGCTGCTTTAACTCATAGGCACAGTCCTGAATATGTAATTCAGGGTCTTTATTACTTGTGCTGCTGTTAGAGACAGGAGAAATGTACCATGATTTTTCCAATCTCAAAATGAGATTTCTGAACTGTCAGGGGAGAGAAAGCCCATCACTGAGTTGTAAACTGAGCAATAATGGAATGAATGCAGGCTCTCTGCTGTCACTTCTTTATAAACTGATTGCTCCAGTGGTGGGCCTGTTGGTGCCCACAGGGTTCGGCGTGGGCCCACATCAGAAGATAAGGGTAAGAGGTATGTCTATCAGAGCAGAGCAGTGCATAAAATATGCATCTGTGGTGAACAATTTGCTTCTTCCTCCATGTGTTATCTTCTCGCTCCTGTCACAGAGGCTGGTATTTCTGTGCCTTATGAAGTCTTGCGCTTCTGGAGAATAAGCATCCGTGTCCAGTGGTTATACTGACAGTAAGCAGAGCAGGAGACTCTGTACTGTGCTCTTTTTTTCACTCCTACCACATACTACTCAGGCACGCTGAGGCTTAGCTGCTACATTGCTGATCTGAGATGGAGCTGAAATGTAAAATCTTAATTTCAGCCTGGATTTCAAGCCCCAGGAATTTGGGAGTCCCTTGATGAAGGGTTTTGTTTTAGATCCTTGCACAGAAGTGATACAGCTGTAATGTCCAAATGGTTTCTGGGTCTGAGTCTTGGCATGGCCCTTCTGCCAGTCTGTGAGCAGGAAGGCAGTTGTCTGCTGTTGGCAGCAAACTTGGATCCAAAACTTCCTGAAACTAATAACAAGTGCTCATTTAATGTGTCTCTGGTAACAGAAGTTTGTTGTGTTTTTTTTTTTTTTTTTTTTTCTCTACTGATTTAGCAAGCTATTTCTGAAAATTTTGCAGGGGCTGGAGGAAAGGCAGGGCTGTGAATCCTAGTGTGGATGGAGCTAATTCAACAGCATCTGAAAGTGCAAACTAGGGCAAAATGCTGTGAAGTGGATATGGAGAGGAGCTGTTTGTTTTAATTTTACTTACCGTGTTACCCCTAGACTCTGAACTCTGAAGCTGGTTGGCAGCTTGTTCATCACCATTTGGAGATAACATGGAGAGAATCCATGCCTCTTGCACCATCTGAACTCCCTCTTAAGAAGCGTTTGCTAGAGCTAGTGAGGAATGGGTTTTTGTTCTCATGAGTGTTCTCAATATAGATTGAACAGCTTTTCATTTACATTTTCTTTCCTATGGTTTTCTTTTGGAAAAGGTGTGGGTAAAGAGTTTTTTTGTTAAAAAAGGAAGCGCTTAGGGTTTGTTTAGACTGTGGCTTAGTGCTTTGCTGTATTAAGATACAAACTAGTAATGAAATCTATACAATTTTTCTACCTTCCTCATATAGATGGACACTACTGTCCTGATACTCTTGCATCTATATGATTGTGAACATAAAGCCATTTCAGACAACTACTGAAACAGAAGTTCCATCAAGCTGAGATCCATGCTCATTATTTAACAGATATTTAGTCCCTTAGGGACTCTCACTGTGTCCTGATGCAGGGATTTGGAAATCTTTTTCTGGAAGGAGGTTTCCAGGTCTCAGCATTTGGATGACACTTAATTCCCTGTAGTCATTAGTGCTACCTCAGGGAAATGACCTTACTGATTTAAGCTGTATTCGGGGAACAAACTTATGAAAGGAGAAGGACCAAAATAGAAGCCAGTATTTTCTAAAGAAGCCTCTTATTTGGGGTGTTTATTTTGCTATGATCATTAACAGCCTATACATCAGCTGCTCACAGGTTCTTTGGCTGTTAGAAAGTGTTGGATCTTCGGAGAAATCAAACAGAAGACAGTTTCACTCATATCACTCAATAAAGATTTAAAAGGGGAGAGAAAGAGTTAAAGGAAAGGGAAATGATGTTACAGATTTGATTCTGTCACTGCTATTACCTGGTATATTTTTACTGATAGTTATAGAGAGTCCTTTTCAGTTTTGTACCATTTGTTTTAAGGTGAAAGTTAATTTAATGGCAAAACAAAAATAACTTGAGATATGTTTGATGCCAACTAATTTCTGAGTGTTTTGACAGTTGCTGAAAACCCCAGTCAGAGACCAAGACCTCCTCAGACCAGGCTTTCTACACCTTTAACAGAAAATCAGTCCTTAACTCAAAACAGTTTGCAGTCAAAGTGTCAGAGGAGAGGCAACTGACAAAAATGACAAAGGGATGGGAGGGTGTGCAAAGAAACAGCAAGCCAATTAAGATTAGCATAATAAGCAATGCAATGAGGTTATTGTAATGGTCAATAATTACACCCAAGTAAGAAACTGATGGGTGGTGAATTTCTTATTTACTGCTTCAAAGTGATTGAGTTGTTTCCTGCTGTTCTCTGCTGTCTGTGTGCAGGAGTGTGTGTATTTTCAAAGCCCTTTCCTACTTGTCAGGCATGGGAACTTCAGTGCTTGGGCATGTTTCCTTGGGCTGCCAGATACCCAGTTTGATGGAAGCTGTATCCAGAACCATGAGTGCTCTCAGCTTGTGGAAAGCAGTTCCCAGGATGATTTCAGACATTCTTTTGAGGCTTATGTTTCAATTTCTGCATATTGTGCCTATTTGCAAGTTAGTGTTAGTGAACATATGAAGAGTCTGTTATCATTGGGAGAGGAATGAAATACCTAGAGTGATCCAGAGATAAATGCTGCCTACTCTGAATGCAGTCCTCCTTTCATGGTCCCATTTGGTGGTGTGATCTGCAAGAGTGATGCTCTGCTCAGAAGGCAGCACATCCAAGAAGGGAAGTCTGTCCATTAAATGAGGCCAGGCATGTGAGTGACTGCAATCAAAACGTGCTTTTTACTTCACAGACAGCAGGACAGATGGCACTGAAGTTTATGAAATCAGGTGATAGGCTCTGATGGAGAGAAGCATGTTAAAGATGTCAATCAACCACAACTTGGAATGGCCCTACTTGGCTACTTGAATAATCAGAGCAGGTTCTCCCAGTGCTGACAAGTTGAATGTCTGTCATCACTTCCTCCAAGGAGTATAAAATACATAGTAGCAACAAACTAAGAGGGCAGGTTTTTAGGGAGAAAATGAAAGTACATTGATACTCCCTTCATTAGGTATGGCTGTGGGATTAGTTTCCTTATGTCTATATGCTCTGCTGCAGACCCAGCAAAGCCTGACCTCAGAAATCCCAAGTTCCTGCATTCAGGTTTTAAGTTGACCTTAGTTCCTTTGAAGTAAGGTTGACCTGCCCTGGGTTGGAGTCTCTGAAGAGCTGCTCCCCAGTTTGCTTGGCTATACAAAATGTGCAGCTTGTAAGCTGTGTGCTGGAAGAGCATTTTTTTGAAAGAGGGAAGGTTATCCTCTCTCTTCTTGGTAGTATTTTTGTACAGCTGGCTAATGAGTCCCAGGTCGTGCAGTTGTTATAACAGAGACCTGCACAGTTGGAACCTCTGTCAGCTGCTAAGCTACTGCTCTTCACAAAAAGGAACGTTTTATGAAGTTCAGCAAAGTCCTAGAGACAACGGGAGCTCTCTAAGGAAGCTCTGTTGTCTCCAAAGTGAGAGTAGTTTTCTCTGGCAGTAGACTGTGCTTCGGCTTCAGGTAGCTGACTGCCTCCCTATCAACTCTCTGCAAGCCAGAGAGGAGGGAGTGTTACAGGAGAGACGCAGCATAGAAACTTCACAGGACAGAGTAATTTCAGTATTTCCTTCTAGTGAAAAAATCACATCTGAAGCATACTGGAGGTTTTCAGCACATGGCTTGGGCTTGTTTTATTAATGTAATAGATAAATTCAGGTTATGTCACCTCTGATATGAATGTTGGGGTGCAATGAAGGCCAGTTGTGCTCCTTAAGAGATGAGGGTCTGGCACCTGAGTACAATAACACGGTGGGCGGGGCAGGGTCTGGCTGGCCAGGGTGCATCTCCATTTTACCCCAGCAAGGCAAGCAAGGCCAGGATGGCGATGGCAGTCAGGGTCAGCTAAGAGTCCAGATCATTAGACATGTCCATGGTAATGAGGCTGGTCCGAAGTCAAGCTGAGAAGGAAAGTCGGGGTCAGGACCTCATCCAGTGACACCAGGCAGGTCCACAGTGGTGAGTGAGGCAGGTCTGAGGTCAAGCTGGGAAGTCAGTATGCAGAGCAGAGTCCAGATCAACGAGGTCCATTGCTAGGCACAGGCAGGGCTGGAGCTGGAGACAGGCACGTCTCTACAACAGCTGAGGCAGGGACTGAACGCTCAGGGCTGAGTTTAGAGTGAGCCCTTTGGGCAGAGGGGGTGGGGGGAGGCCCTAGGGGAGTCAGGGTGACTCAGACCTTTCCCTTGAACTTGCATTGCAGCATTTTGTGTTAGAAAAGTTGAGTTTCACGCTCTCTCTGCATCACTGTCAGGGGAAGAAGAAAGGTTCAAAGTATACTGTGGGGCCTTTGCAGTTGGTACAAACTCCACAGTGGTGTGAGAGGCAGGTGCTACTCTCAGACTGGGGAGGGGATCATTCCCTTACATAAACTATGGGCTGGCCACATCAGGGAATTGAAGAGCTCTGCTGGCTCTTGAGATGGACCTCGCATTGTCAACTGGGAATTGACATAAGTAAGGGGCTGCTGCTTTCACAGAAAAAAAAAACCCCAACAAACTACCTTCCAATCTCTTCTCTTGCAATTGTTGGGATAGTGGGACTGGCAGAGCTCTTGTCCAGCCAGTTGGGGTTTCAGCATAGCTTTGGAGTGTCTTCACATGCTGCTACAGCAGGAGTTTAAGTTGTTCCTCCATTTCCATTCATCCTTCCCTCAAATGCAAGAGTAGCTCTGGCTCTGCGCTAGCAGCTGAAGCAGCATTTCTGTTGTTCACTCCAGGGGAGGTTGGTAGGCTGAATGGAAGTGTGCATGTGTGCTGCCTGGTTGGGGATCTCAGTAGTTTCATGCTACTCTAGATGCTGATGACTATTTTGGCTGGCTCTGAAGGCTGATGGCTTTAGCTTGAATTTTTTTTAGAGCCATTCAATATCCTCATCCTGTTCAATCTCTCAAGAAAGGAAAAACATGCACTCCAGATAAGTGGTGTGTGGCAGAGATAAATCAGCTATAAATTGCTTGATTTCCTTTCAGAGAGTAGCTGCTTTTGTATAATTTTTTCAAAGAATCTTGGAGGGGCATGAAGAGGCAGGGACTATACCACACTGTTTCTGTAGCACAGAGACATATTGCCCTTTTTCAAGACTGAAATGACGACTTGCATTTTGTTGTGCATTGCTCAGGAGCTGTCTGCACAGGTTTTACAAGCCTCAGATGAAGGGAAGCAAACTACAGTCAGACGGATGACCTTGAAAGAGTCAGTTGGCAGCAACTTCCTTTGTGCTACCTACAAGCCCGTGGTTGGACGACATTCACTACTCTTCATTCTTACAAAAGTTACAGGGGTCCCCAACAAATCTCATTTGCCTTCAGTGGTTTTTTGGATGTGATTCAAGGGGCAGTGGGCAAATAGAGGAGCTTAGGAAAAGGGTGGTAGCCCATTGCCTGTGAGCCTCTGCTCTTCAGTGCTGTTGCTGAATCTGTCCTCAGGGTTACCAAAGCAAATCACTGTTTGTTTTTTGGGTTTTTGTTTGTTTGTTTGTTTGTTTGGGTTTTTTTGGGGGGGTTGGATGTATAGACTTGTCAGCTAGAAATGTGACCTGAACCAATAGTTCATTTTACCCAATAGGTACTGCACAGCAGTTGGTATGCTAACTCTGAGCCTGGTGACAGAAGCCGAAAACAGAGAGTAGCCTTCCGTCTGCCAAGAATACAAGAAGGGGGGAGAGAACCCAAAGACAAGCATCTGCCGACATCTAATGCAGAGATGGAGAAGGAAAATGGGAGGGATCCATGGGTGGATCTGAGAGATGTTTTCTTGCGTTTTACTTATGTTTTTTGTTAAAGTAATTGTGCAATGAAGTCTGCCTTGTGTTAGCTCTAACCTGACAATGAATAATATTTGGCAGTGCAGTCATGTTACAGGTAGTCACAGGGCAGGTTGCATTAGTCATAAGAATCTCTATTCCAAGTCTAATTTAGCTATTCATTGGGAGTAAAGAGCTAAACCCCCTTCCCTTTCCATAGCTACAATTTAAAATAAAATGTCTATTAAAGAGGGATAATATTGAATAAGAACTGTACTTGCACCATCCCTATTCCTTCAGGGTCTTGAAATCATACTGGTTTTACTGAATAATTCTGCTGTGGTCCAGTGCTTTTATCATCAGTTAGTGCTTTTAAATGGTTAACCATCATGTGTCTGTTGGGCTTAAATTGCCTGATTCAGGATGGCAGGCAAGCTCTGCGTCTTTGCAGACCATCATGGGAAAAGTATGTCTCTGTGAACCAAAGTGGAATCAGCACTTTTTTGTTTTGTTGATTACGGTTGTGGTTTACACCCAGCCAGCAACTAAGCACCACATGGCCACTGGCTCACTCTACCCCTGCCCCGGTGGGCTGGGGAGGAGAATTGGAAGAAAAAAGTGAAAACTTTTAGGGTTGAGGTAAGGACAGTTTAACAGGACAACACAAGAAGAGAAGAAGTAATAATAACAATAATACTAATGAAGGAATATACAAAGTGAGTGATGCACAATGCAATTGCTCACCACCCAGAACCCGATGCCCAGCCCACTCCCATGCTGCGATCCCTCGTTCCCCCTGGCAAGCTCCCCCAGTTTATATACTGAGCATGATGTCCTATGGTACGGAATATCCCCTTGACTAGTTCGGGTCAGCTGTCCTGGCTGTGCCCCCTCCCAGTTTCTTGTGAAAATTAACTCTATCCCAGCTGAACCCAGGACAATTACCTCAGGAGGAAATCCCAAAAGGAGTATCCTAAAATGCAAAGATGTGATGTTCTTTCAGTTTCTAAAAGATAAGGTTATGTTAAAATTATTTGCATCGAACATGATTTGAATGGTTTCAGAAGGAGGTGCTACTTGGTTTTGCAAAGTGCAAGATGCTGTGTACTTGTGGAAAGCTAATAGGCAGGTCTCTGATTCTTTGGAAAGGAAAGCTAGAGCTTATAAGTAGAAATACAATACCTTTTGGGAGAGGTTCTTTAAAGCTTCAGAGGCATCCTAAACCACATTTTAGATACCAGCTGCTGTGTGTGGCTTTTTCTGCTTTATAGCATGTGTCATTTGAATTGGATGCTGAATCTTCGGCTAGATGTATGGGAGAGTTTTTCTGCCTTTTACACAGCAGCAATATTGCTATCCCTTGGGAAAATAACTTTCCCTTCAAACATTTGCTCCCGAGAAGGATGCTTGAGGCACTTAATGCCTCATATTTGGGAACGGCAGTTATACTGCTGGAGCTGTTATTTTCTTTGGTGTGTGGAATAATTTTTTTTTGAAAGGAAAAAGGAAAAGCTATAGCTGTGACCAATTCTGGTTGCAAAGCCTAAGAGATGAAAACTATGTGCTTCTGTTGATGATATGCCAGAGGGAAGAATTTCAGCCCAGAGGCATCTTCAGAAGCCTGAAGGTGGTCCAAGAGAGACCCCTTAACAAGAACTGCAAGATTCTGCTCTTGCAGCAGAGTAACCCTGTGTATCTGTACAGGTTGGGAACCAAGTGGCTGAATAGCAATCCTGCCTTGAGGGCCCTACTAGGTATGAGGGATGCCAAGCTGAATCTTGAACAACAGCGCACTCTATAGTGAATAAGGTGAACTACATGCTGGGCTACATTTAGAGCACTGTGGCTAGCAGATTGAAGGAAATTATTATCCCTCTCTATTTGAGACTGGTGAGGCTTTGCCTGGTATACTGGGTCTAGTTTTGGGTCTCCCACTTCACGAAGGATGTCAAGAAACTGAAGCAGGACCCGCAAAGACTTGCTGGCATGGCTAGGGCCTGAGCACATGAATTATAGGCAGAGTTTGAGAGAAATGGGTTTGGGTACTCTGGTGAGAGGAAGCAAAGGGGCCATCAAATAACAACCTCCAACTACTTGAAGGGAGTAACAAAAATGACAGAGCCAAACCCTTCCCAGTAATTGCAGGTGGTGTGTCAAGGGTGCTGTGGCCAGAAGTTGCAGCTTGGAAGCTTCAAACTACTTAAGAAGAGTTTTTTCATTTGTTTGGTGCTGCAGCTCTGTAATAACGTACCTGGAGATGATGTGTCTCCATCCTTGGACATTTTCAAGACTAAGACCAAACCATGGCTGAGCTGATCTAGTGTTGGCAGTTCTCCTTGGGCTAGAGACCCTCGGGGTGGCCCACCAACACTTCTGCAGGTCTGTGTAAACCCTGACCCCTGGTCATCCCCCTAATCTAGAGAACTAAGGTGAAGTGGGGAGCAGCGTCACTGGAGTCATGCTCAGCTTGGTCTGAGAGCACTGAACTGATCAAGGTGGGTCATTGACTCAGTTTGTAACAGGGTAAAGGTGCGTGTTTCTCTCTTGGCATTTCTCCCCAGTTTATTTGACACAAGCCACAGTTGTTGCTGCCTCTGGATGAGACATTATTAAAAACCACTGAGCTAAAAATAGACTGTAGTGCACCAGACTCCCTTGGTTCATCTGACAGCGTGCCCTGCTTCCACCTCTTGCCATCAGCTGTCTTTTTTCATTTAATTAAATCTTTTTTTAATCTTCTAAAATTTTCTTCCTCTTCCTCTCCCCTCCCCCCCAATGGATTTCATTTCTGTACCACAGAGTTTATTCTGGGCTTTTAAAAGTATGGAGTTGTTAGCTGGTACATAGCAATTTCCACTGGCCGTGACATAGTGTGGTTTCTGTGATTCAGTCTCTAAAGTTTCCTGGATTTTTAGTGCTTCTTGAAACTTCTAAGAGACTGTATGGTTCAAGGATAGAGTTAACAGAATGCTTTGCCTTGCTTTATTATTGTTCTGCTCAAGTATTTAATGGTGCTTGTGACCAGCAATTTCAGCTGAATCAAAATGTGTAGCTGTCAGTTGGTTAGACTACTAATGTACTGTAAGAAAAAGTGTATCTTTAACAAATAAACAGGACCATATTCTCAGCTTGGTTAAACTGGCCTAGCTTGCTTGATTTCAGTGAGCTCATGATGGTAAAAACCGTATCTTCCTTTTAGGTCTTTTTAACTCTGTATTGCATGTTGGATGGCATTAGGGGGAAAAAAACCCCAGATAAATGTATCTTTATCATAGTGGAACAGTTGGTAGAGTACTTCAGACAGGATAACTTGCTACATTGTTATTACTTTGATTAAAAATTGTAGAGAGAAATGTAGGTAAGTGCTAATAAGCAGAAGTGTGGTACAACTTAGATCTGTTTTCTTCCATGAAGTTTTCGTATTTTCTTATTGTGTTATTTAATATCTGGAAGAGTATTATTTGAAAGTTCCATTAACTATCTGGAAGAAGTGATAAGGAAGATAAAAGTTGTGAGGTCCCTTGAATAGTAAAGAAGATAAAGAAATGTTCTAAAGAAACTTGGAAAGCTGAATAGTGGTAGGAATGAGAATGAAATTCATCAGGGTAAAAGCCAAGAAATATGTCTCATAAAATAATTTGCACTGATGTTTGAAAGAAACAATTTCAGAAGTGGTAAACAGGATATATCAGACTGTACATGTCTACAGCATGGTATGGCAAAAGAAAGCACAAGCAGGAGTGCAGGCTGGTTTTGTTGAATAAATTGTCCTATAACAAAGAGGTGACAAATTCTCCTTTATCTGTCTTTCAAATAAGATCTATGAGATCTGGTTCTGAATCTTCTGATACCATTGGGGGTTCAGACTGTGCATGTAAAATTATGGGAGAGGAATAGGAGAGTCAGAAAAAGCATGGTGGTAGCTGCGAGCAGCATGGTTTAAGAATCTGGCAGAATATAGTGGAGGAAAACAAGTATGATAACATGGAGGGTAAAATGAGAGAAGAGGGCAAGGAATTCTTTAACATAAATGAATGAGTTTTAGAAAGGATAAGTTACTGGGGGAAAAAATCTCCTTTTCATCTGTGGAAGTCTTGATGGTGCCACTGTGGTAACATGAAGCTGGATGACTAGGAGGTAAAGCGTACTTAACTATTCTGCAGTAGCTGAGAAGTTACTTAGGGTGAATTAAATAGCTTGCAGAAAGTGAGTTCAACAGTAAAGTTCAAAATGAAAGCGGTAGTCAAGCCTCAGAGAAGAAAAAACAAATCCAAGATGTCTACCTTGCTATCTACATGTAAGAATTAGTTCTGAGTTAAGTCTTTGTTTCTGACTTTGACTTGAGAGGACTGGATCTTGCCTTTCCATGAAGAGGCAAAAATAACTGCAGATCATTTTCCACTCTGGAATGCTGTGACCTACCTTCTATAGATCAGGTAACTGAAAATAACTCCCAGATCATTACATGCATTTTAGTGCTGTCCCAGTCTGAGAATACTTTGCGGTTTCCACAAACTCCGAAGAGGTACTTGCTGCTATGTTAAAAACATCACGTTAGCACTTGCGTTTATCCTGAGTTCTGATGAATCTTCATGCAGTAATGTTGTGTCCCAAAGTTGGAGCGACTCAGGTTCATGGATTTCCTTTGTCAGAATTAAGGTGAAATGACACCAGGGGAGTTCAAACAACAATCAACATTTATTCAACCTAGCTAACCTTGCCCAAGTACAAGTGAATTTATCAATATGAGCCTTGCATCATGTCATTAAGCCACTGTTTGAAAAGAGAAGAGAGGTGTAGAAAAAGAAATGGAAAAAGGAACATGAAACTGTGTCAGGAGGGGATCCCTCCCGTTGAGTCACAAGGTTCAGAGCAGACCCCCTTGCTTTCTGAACTCCTTCTCAAAGAGGAGCCCAGGGGCGGCTAGATCCACTCCTAGTCTCAGACTTGGTCAACGGTTTATGTTTCAGAGGATGGGGAGTAGGGACTTATGGAAAAGAGAGAGGAAAAAGAGCAAGAAGGAAAGACAGAAAGAAAAGGAAAAAGAGAGAAGAAAAGGGTTTCACCAGTCCTGGGTCCAGCATTGGTCCAACCAGCATAGAGATCCAGTTCTGGAGGGTGCGCGCCGAGCATTCATTCTTCCTTCTTTTATAGCGTGTTAGTCGGTGGTCTCAACATGCGCAGTTCATGTTCCTGGGCTTCTCTGGAATCGGTCAGTGAGCTTGGGGGGGGTTCATTGGAAAGTTGCCTCTCTTTCCCTGCTGGCATGACCGCTTAAGATAGAAGCACAGTCCCATCCTCTGCAGAGCCCTCTCTTCCGGGCGCATACGCTGTGCTCCTTCTCATGGTCACTTAAGATAAGGAATCGCAGCCTTGGCTTCCAGGTGCATACGCTGTGGTCACTTAAGATAAGGAACTGCAGCCTTGGAGAAGTGCGGTCCCACCCTCCGCGGGGCTCTCCTCTCCGGCCACATTGTCCTGTTCACACAACTCAGCGTTTTTACAGAGGCATCTTTTCCACCAAAGTTCTTTAATGAATGTTTGAGACATTGACTATAATTTGTCAGGCCGTCACAAGTAAAAAATATCTGTGAGGTGTCACTCTACTAAAACTATAAATACTTTTTTAATAAAACCAGAAGATGTGTTACAGCTTTGCCTCATATAAACTCTTCCTCCACATTCTTTAGCTAGTGTTGTTCAGAATGAATGTGGAAAGAGCTAAGAGAATTTACCACCTATTCTTTATGGTTTCTGCATTCACATTTTCAGTTTATAATATTCAGCATAAGTTTTTTTTTCACACACAGAAGGTTTAGAATCCTACATTTTTTACTTTGTCAGACAAAAAGTATATGTAAGAAGTTTAGAGTCATAATTCAGGCATATATAAATTCTTTCATTTCACATGTTGAGCTTCATTCTGTCTTTTGCCTATGAGATCTTCAGATTTTTGTATTATTATTTTTGGTTTGTCCACCCAATTTTTGAAAATGGTTTTGTTATGTTCAGTACCAGCATATTTCATAGTCTTTCCTATTCGAGGACCCAGATCTGGGTCCAACTGAATTCTGTGTGAGGCATTGAATGACTCCAGTAGAATCCGACTTGAAGAATGAAGGCAGTCTCAGGACCTCTATCAACACAAATGACAGCTGCATTCCCCTGCCAAAGTAGTTGCGTTGCCACTCTGAAGCTGATTGCTTGAGGAAGAAGTGCTCTCAGCTGGCTTGGACTGTAGAAGAGTGATGTCAGATAATCAATTGCAGAATCAGAATAATTTGGGTTCAGAAGGATCTCGGTTGATTATATAGACTGGCTGAAAGGAGGTCTCACTAGATCGGGTTGTTCAGGTGCTTGTCCAGTCAAGTTTTCAGTATCTTCAAGGATGGAGTCTCCTCAGTCTCTTTGTGGACCTCTTCTAGTGGTTGGCCACTCTCAAACACATTAATTTCTGTTTCTATTCAATAAATACATGACTATAAAAAGAATGATGTAATGGAAAAGCTCGGTCTGAGACATCTGAAAATGTAATGAGAACAGAATGACTTTTCTTGCTCTCATCATTACATGTTACAGTCAAGTAGTAACAAGCTGGCTACGAGGCAGTGGGAAATGTCACAATATTCACAGTATCTTTACTAATTCATTGCTGCAAAATGGTCTTTTTCTTCCATCACCATTTAATCGGATGGAAGTCTCGAGAAAAGGGCTTGGATGATTTTTACAGTCAATATATTCTTTTCCCATCCATTCTACAGAATCACATGCGTGTTTAAAAGAAGAGGGGAAAGCTCTTGCAGCTTACACCAATGAGACATATTCAGCAGAAGCAGAATATTCTCTTCTTCACACTACAAGAATCTTCCCTATGATTATGGGCAAATCACTTTTGATGTCTTAGCTTTTTCATGGATGTCATGCTGCTTGGAGTTCCTTTGAGGTAATTGTTGATGGCTTCATGTCTACTGAAGTAAAAAATGAACAGTGGATCATCTAGTATGATCTCCTGTATATCCTACCTTGAGGAATTTCACCAAGGTAGTCTGGCTTTGTGTTTCTGTAAATTAGCTGTGAATTGCTTTGGGCAACACGGTGGGAGGCCTTCTAGGAGTCTTGCATTTCCAGTTCGTCAGTGGCCCATAGGAACAGGGGGTGCCTGATCTAATATTCTCAGTCAGCGTCTTTTTTTATTGTTCTCATTTAGCCAGTTCAACAACTCCCTTTTCCCTTCCTTTGGAGAATGTTGGGCAAATCCTGAAGTCTCTGGCTTTCCTTTACATCTCCGCTTTATATAAAATGACCTTCCTTTTCACACAAATTAAAATAGATCTGCTTGCAAAACTGTTTAATTATATTACCTGTTAAGCCTGATTAATAGTATCTTTAGCTTGTAGAATTACTGGCGTTTTGGTCTCATGTATGGTGACTTTATTGGCATGCAACTTTTTGTCTGAACTGACAATAAGCCTGCATTATCATGGAGAAGGATCCAATGTTGATTTTATGTGTGATCCTATGCAGCATACTCACTGTTCCCAGTAGTATGGAGACAAGAAACCCACAACCAGAACTGAGAGATGGAAAAACTGATGATGAACCTTATCAATACTGAAAAATAATCTTTAGGGGCCAGGTTTCTTGCTGGCTGATGGGAGGGGGAAAATGAACCATGTGAATTGAAAATATGAAGAATAATTAAAGCCAATAACAAAAACAAACAAAAAATCCTTGAGATATTTTTCTCTGATTTCTATATATTGTTTCTCATATGCTTTCTCTTTATTTTGTTTCTAGCATTTCCCCACTGCCCTTACTCTTCAGCAAGATTTTTTTTTTCTGAGATTTGCATTTAGAATTAAATTTTGCTTCCTTCTCCTATGTGCATGCAGGAAAGAAAAGTTTTTTATTGCTATAGCTCGTGATATCTGCTCATCAGTGGAATGTGAAAGGCCTTGCATATTTGGTTTGCTATTTTTTGTTTGCCCTGGTGCCTTTTCTCTGTGAATGTCAGACTTTCAGATAAAGAGCAGGCTGGTGGAAGACAGGCTGCTTGAGGGAGTTGTGACGTGGAGTAGGACTGAATTTTGCATGCTAAAAACTGGCTATCCTGCAACCCTGTGAACTGAAACCCCAGGTGATTTCCACTTCTGGAGTCCCTTCCCTTCTCTACTGCCAAGGGTAGTGCTGGAGGAGATGGCATAGCTGATAAAACTAAATGTGTTCTCCAACTCATATAGGGTTTTGAAATTGTATTTCTGTTCTGGAAAATAGCTGTGTAAAAGGTGCATGGCTGTACTTTTTGGGCTGTATTGCTCGTGGCATCAGAATTTGAGGTGCTGAATACAAAGAGATGGTCTTTTCTTTTTACCCTTGTTATTCTTACAAGACCAATGTAGCAAAATGACAGTGTTGCCCTCAGGAAATTTTCTTGTGGTACTTAACAATATTTGCTATTTTTCCTAAAATTCCAACTTTTATATTCATGTTGACAGTTCAGAATATTAATTTTCATTTTCCTGTGAGCACATTTGTAACATCATTTTTCCAGAGGAAAAGGTGTCACTCAAATGTCACACTTTCCAGAGTTGCTCAAATGTTCTGGAAGATTCAGACTCCCAACATTTAACAAAAGGAATGCATCCTGCATTGTAATCCAGCCTCACAGTTTTAGGAGTTTGATTCCTGATTTCTGTATACGATTAGCAGTATTAAACTGAGCTGGATTCTATTCCTTTTGTATCTACAACACATTGTTTTAAGAAATACAGTGAGCTGACTCAACCTCAGTCAACTATAAATCAGAAGAAACCATGGGAGGTAGTGGGGTAGCCCAAAGATCATTTTGCACATAATGGGACGTTGTTAGGGCTCTGTTGTTACTCCTTTGGGTCAGCTACATGACTGATAATGTGAAGGATGATTGGAAGGTGCTATTCCTTCTTAAACCTTCAAGGAGAAAGTTGGGACAAATGGAGGGGACATTGTGTCAGTTTTACAGCATCATATTTCATGATGCAGTAGCGGCTAACAGATTGTCATAGTCAGAGTTTGGTGATCAGTTCCTTCTTCAGCTATAACCTTTCTCAGACATGGTGGTGGTTGGAGTCAGGAGACAATAAATTCAAGGAAGCCCTTACCTGACACTGAATTTAAGCATACCTAAGTGTTTTAAGTAGAGGACTGCATTGCACCTGGGTCTGAAGTCAAGTGATCGGGTGCCTTGCTGGGTGTGTTCTTTACACCTGGTTTTATTTTTCTCTAGCCCCCTTGCATAAAATAATAATTCTCAGCCTGCTTTTTTTCTTCCACCATGTGATCCCTAGCTTAGACTAAACTGTTTCAGAGATGTGTTTGATCTCCACTACAATGGTTAGGATCCCTGAAAGTCATTATGACAAATTAATGTCTTGGATTACCCACATGCCTTGTTGCTTTTGTGCTGCCTTGACTAACAAGTTTTGACAAGTAAATTATCAGGTCAATAGCCCTTGTCAGATGAGGCTGATTGAGAAAACTGGAAGCAGCTTCAAAGCACAAATGGTTTATTGTCACAAGAAACATAGCAGATCTTCAGGGATGTTGAACCCAATTATCCATATCCTCCTTGGATAATGCCAAGCTGTTTCAAGCTAATTACCCAGAGTTTAGACCAATCTGGATATAAATTTCATCTAGTTCTAATGAACTTTTATTCTTTGGCTTTGCTCATCTCAACTGCAATGAATTTCACTTTTGAGTTAATGTTGGTTTTGTTTTAATTACATTGCAGCAGACTAATTGGATGGCTTGGGACTAGATGCTTAATAACTTGATATTGCATATTATTAGTCCTGTCATTTAATATTAGAGGATGAAAGGAAGTTATTACTAAGTACAGAGGTTTTGGAGCTTATTCTTCCAGGATAAGCAGCTTGGATTTTTCCACGTCTTGGTTCAGTCTCCTTTGACTTAGTGACTGATAGAGCTCTTAGTAAGGTCTATAAAAAGATTCCCATTGATTTGAATGAAGCTTTTATAGATGCTGATTTAGGTCTCAATTTAGAAAAGTACTTTAGCAGGTGAATAAATGTTTCCCTATGAACAGAACTTAAGCACATGTTCAAAAAAAGTACTGAAGTGTAAATCAAGACTTAAAAAGGGTAATTTATTAGAAATGCTTACCTTCCAACTCACCAGAAGAAAGTACTAAATAATTTTAAGGGAGGGCTAACCTTCTACTATTCACTTTTCCCTTTTAATTCTGACCTTATAGTCATGACTGATTTATCTTTTCCATTTTTGCTTTGGCTAATTAGGGAGAAACCTCAAAAGCTTATTTCCAGTTTGTCTGCTACCTCATTCACCAACAGCTTGTACTTTTCAGGTCTGCTTCTGTTCTTCCTTACTTTTTTTACTTCTAGCATTTGATATATCTAAACTGAATGGGAGTATTACTACTTAATTCACAAGTGTTGAGACTTGTACCTGCTAACTTCAGAGAGGTGGCTTGTTGGCACAGTGCAATTTATTTGGAGTTCTGGAAATAGAAAGACTATGTATTTTGAAAAAAACTATTCTCACCTGGAGGAAAAAATGTTAATGTTTCTAGTCATATGAACTTTAATAACATTTCTCTTAAGTTCCAACCTGCTGCTTAAAACTTACAATGCGTGTTGAGACCTTGAGACACAGCAAGTGGAACTTTAGGTCCTTTTATACTTCTCTGCTTGATGGAATTTACATTTCAACAAGGCTGGTCACAAGATTGCGTTGGTTTCTTTAACTTATAGTAATGAGCAAGGACTCAACTTGTTTTGGGATTCAAACATTCTAGTCTCTACCTAGAAAATTATGAGACTTTAAACAGAGATCTGAATGCATTTGTTCACATCTTATTTTGTTAAGTCTTAAAAATCTTGTATTTTCTAGCTATTCTTTGAAACCATGACCGTGAGTAATTGTTGTTGTTAGCTGAGACTCTGTTGTTGTCCAGGATTCCAGGAGCTAGAACTGTAAGGAAAACACTAAACAGATTGCAGATGTTAATAATGCCGATAAGCTGCAAGTACTTGTTTTGTAAGTTATTAGAAATTGTATTTTTACACAGGTATATATGCCAGCCCTGTATCGTCTGTGGATCCCTTTACTGGAGGATTCTGTATTTCTAGACCTAATTGAAATTATTGTTGTTTGGATGCAGTAACATAATGGGGAATGTGAATAAGATATCCATTCAGACCCCTGCCTTTCCATGTTCAGGTGCTGTTAGAGTAAGAAAAGTTTGCATGTAGTGCCTCAGAGCTGTGACTGAATTAGCAGAGATGGCTATTTAACTGTCCTCTTAAAAAATCTCACAGGCATAAGCAAACTAGTGTGAGTGAGATAAAATGCTGCACTGCAGAGTTATTTCAAATAGGAGGAAATATAAAAGACTGAAAAGTAATAATACATCCCCAGAATATTCTCTAAAAGAGATTCTTGGCAGGTAATGCACTGAATAGAGTGCAAATAAATAATTTTAAATAGTAATCAATAAATTATTGTGTTGGTGTAGAACAAATTTACTATTTGGATCACACATGGTGATTCTGCACTATGTATTCATTACCTTTAGAAAACGTTCTGCAAATGCCTACTTCAGTGGGAAACCACAAGAGGTCTGCATGCAAAAGTGTATTGCAGTCACACCCAACATACAGCTAGACATACACACATTTTGTAAAGGATGTTTTTTATCAGTGTCTCCTCAAATGTAGCTAATGTTAGAAAATCCTTGCTTTTTGAAATGATCCTGGTTACTTAACATTTATCCCAACTGCTTTACGAAAGCAGCACTGTATATATGATTTCAAAGGGGTTAAGAGCTGTGAACTGCTGTAGAAACACTCTTGTGCCAAACAGGTTGCCAAACAGTGGCCGTGTACCAGGTGAATTTTCAGAAAGGCCAAGAGGCCGTGCCCATGCTTTTTAACCGGAGTGAGCCAGCACCGAGAACATGCAGTTGGCAGAAATGTGGGGAAATGTGAACACATTCCCTGCATTTTGATTTTGTAGGTGAGGTCTTTTGTGGAGGTGGGGAAAGAGTGTAATCCAAGAGATAGTTTGGTTAGCATTCATGTATAAGCTATATGGCTGCTCAGTAAGGATGAAAGAGGAATTAGGTAGAAGATAACTAGAGTAATGGGTGAAATTCCATATCCAACAAAGCACAGGAAATCCGTAACAATCAAATATTGAGCCGTCGTTTTAATTTTCTGAGTTCCCAGGCCAGTTCTCTAACTGCAAAATATTTTTAATGGCACCACAGCTAGTTTTATACCTGATAGACAATATTAGAAATTATTCTTGTGTAGCATGTTATAGTATGAGTAAGAGTGAAGCTTCTAAGACTTTTTTTTAATATGCCTTTCAAAGCATAGTGGGAGCAAGAATAATTTTCCAAGCAAGTGTAAATTCACTGCTGTTACTTTACATTTCTTTAAACTCTTATTGCTACTGAATTTGGGGAGGGGAGTGGGAGGAATCAAACCTTTTCTCTACTTTTTTTTCTTTTTACAGTATGAAGCAGGAGTAGTTGTAAAATATGTGGACTAGTATGAAAAAACACCCCAATGTTTTAAACAGCTGGCAAGGAATCATAAACTGGACTGGAAGTTTTGTACTTCTGAGAAGGCCGTTATTGTAAATGGTCAGGTTTATTTATGAGACTTATTAATATGAAATATGGAATTGGTGTTCTATGGTTTTCACAGACGGCTACTTTCTTAAAAGACAGAGTAATTATGGTCATAAATATTGTGTGTAATCCTGATAGGTAGAAGGAGGGGAGGAAGGGTTGGAAAGAAAGGGCTGTAAATGGATTTTGAGGGGGTATGCTGTTGCCAGCAGGGGTTAGCAGTCTGGCTGGAAACCTGATTATAAGTATGAATGCAAAAAAACCCTGCATTGCCAGCAACTGATTATCACAGATTTCTTCTTTCTAAGTATTTGGGGGCGAAAAAGATGTTTGAAATGATTCTGCTTCAAATGACGGCAAGGTAAAAATTATGTTGTTCTTCACAAGTAAGTACCCTTGGCAAGCCTGATGCCCAGTGAAGGCTTGCAGAGCCCCTCTGGGATTGCCTGGCTGGAGGCTGAGTTGCAGTGGGGGTTCCTTGCAGGGTGGCACAGCAAGCAGTGGCCAAGGCCTGGTGCCCTGCAAATGTAATACAATTTTCAGAAAAGCAGGCAAGTTTGTTCTGACATGGCTGAAAGCAATAAGGAGAATTACTGAGCAGCTAATCCAGTAACTTCAGTTTCGCCTGCTATAAACAGAAAGCTCAAAATCATAACACACCTCTTGGTGTGTGTGCAAAACATGGAGGGAAGCATTTAAAATAACTCCTTGTCACATTCTGTATATACATTTTGAGATCAAAGCTGCTATGACTGTGCACAAGGCATTTGGGTGGGTGCAGAGGGCACCAGGAGGCTCTGCTGGCCCTGGCCAGCCACCTGGCCCCATTTTGGCTGGGGCCACCCCACAGGGAGGCCAGTGTCCAGCCCAGGACCCAGCTGACTGACTGGTTTTCATATCTGGGAACTGGTTTTCCTCTACAGGTGCTGTTAGTAGCAGTCCCTCAGTCTTGCCTTCAGTGTAGCCCCATGGTTTGCCCTGTCTTTAGCCCATCTCCTGCAGGTCCTGACTGGACTCCCTGAGCTGACCCCAAGCTTCTCTCATCACCTCACATTGTTGGCGATGGCCAATGGTGCTCACTGGTGTCCCCAGCCTGCTCTGCCCTCTGCACTGGGATGCGGTGGAATGGCGCTGAGGGCAGGGTCTGGCTCCAGTTGGGTTGCCCAGGTCTCCTGGCCAGCGCCAGCTCATGTTGCACAGCATCCTGCTGCAGTGGGTGCACCACAAACCACTCTTGTGCTCAATAAATGTCATACTCAAGAAACAGGTGAGAATAAAGTTTGGCAGGGGTTCCTGTCCATGGGTGCATATGTATGTTTGTACTTTCTTGGCTCTGACCTTTCCATGATCTTCAAACATGGGAGATAGCTATTGTGTTCAGGTGTTGCCTCAGGTGCCTGTCAGTAATTAGCATTGCTGTTACAGTATCAAAAGTGCTTATTGCTGAAAGCCTCCCATTGTGGCTGTCATGTTGTTTAACTGTACTGCCCACTATGTAACAATGGCACGGTTGTTTTCAGGAGATGCATTTTTCCACCCATTCGCCAGAAAAGTCTGGTGACCATGTATTGGGGAGGAGTGGGGGCTACAAATACATCAGAGTAAAGCTATACAGGAGAAAGGGTGTTGTAAAATAGAAGTATTTCTGTGAGAAAGTAGCCAAACAGGAGCTGCTCTAAGTCAGACTTGTAAAAAGAAGAAAAGGGAATTTTTAGCAGCCCTTAAAATTTCCTACAGTAATGCTGCCTCCTTCAGAAGGAGGCTGGTTTTTTTCCTTGTTCTGCTGGTGAGATAGCTTTGCTATAGCTGGACCATGATGATGTGGTGGTCCCATGTGCTTTATCCTTGCATTAGTGCTGCTTTTGGATGGGCATTTAGTTGGCAGTAAATAAATGCTCCATACAGTTTGACTTACTTCTAGCAAGTTTCTTACAGGCTACCAAATAACCTTCCGGGGATAACAGAGACTTTCTGCTGCTTTAGACTTGGGATTTACTTTGACTCAGTAACCTGAAGGTGAGTGGCTCCTGTTTTTATCAGCCTGATTCATACCTTTCCCCCAGGCTTTTCAAAAAGGTAGGGAAAGAGGAAGAGCCACTGTTGGCTCTTGCCAACTGACTGCCTCCAGTTTCAGTTCATTGCTTCTCCAGTCCTCTCATGGCTCATGCAATACCATTTTGTGTTGGATGTTTTTTTGCAAAAGGTAAATGTGGTCAGTGCAGCACAGCTAAGTTATAATATATGAGCAAATGGAGATAGGGGGGCAGTACGCTTTCTTGTGGTGGTTCCTGAGCGCGGCCTGTCAGCAGAAATGTGCAATGAGGAACCTGCCACACAGCCATTAAAATCCCAAAAGGGAAACTTCCTTCAGCCGGAAGAAAAATTTTCCCCAAGCTGCTGAGTGTGTGACAGGCTATTAATGGCACTGTCCCCCGATGATGCAAACGTGTATAAAAGTGCAAACCTTAGCACAATAAATACTTCAGGGCATAATCTGATTAACAACTGGGATCAAGCTGAACTTTCCCACACAGGTTAGTATTACACAGGACTGTTTGATGTAAGGTAGTGCAATAGTGGCTGACTCAGCATGCTGACAATAGTATGGGCAGTGGTAAGGATGCAGGAACAAGGATGACTAGAGCTTGTACACCTCATGGGTAACAGAGGCAAGGCCTGATTCATTAGCGTGATCTTACTTTGTGTTCTGCCAAAATACACAAAACAATGGCAAATACTGTTCCACTTGCTAAATTTACCTGTACATTATATAGGTTGCACAACCATAAAGAACTGAATGAGCTCAGAGTGCCCCTGCATGATGGTATGATGGTATTTGTGAGATAGGCTATGATGCCAACAGTTATCTTTCATACATTTCATATCCCTCTTCTGTACCTACCAAGGTGTTATGGGTTTGTGTGGTACGGGGTTTTTTTTTTTGGTAGTGGGGGAGGGGGCTGCAGAGGTGGCTCCTGTAAGAAGCTGCTAGAAGCTACCGCGTCTCCAAGTTGGACCCACCTCTGGCCCAGGCCGACCCAATCAGTGACGGTGGTAGCACCTCTGGGAGAACATATTTAAGAAGGGGAACCGACAGTGGGTGGGGGGATTGGAACGTGGGAGGAACACCTCTGCAGGTACCGAGGTCAGTGAAGAAGGAGGGGGAGGAGGGGCGCCTGAGGAGGCTGATGGCCCTGCAGCCCGTGGTGAGACGGCAGGCTGTCCCCCTGCAGCCCATGGAGGTGAACGGTGGAGTGGAGGCTCCTGAAGACGGCTGTGACTCCATGGGAAAGCCCGTGCTGAAGCAGTGTGTGACTGGAGAGCAGCCCGCGGAAAGGACCCACGTTGGAGAAGTTGGTGAAGGACTGTCTCCCGTGGGAGAGACCCCACGGTGGAGCAGGGGACGAGTGAGGAATCCTCCCCCTGAGGAAAGGAGCGGCAGAGACAATGTGTGGCGAGCTGACCTCCACCTCCATCTCCTGTTCCCCTGCGCCACTGGAGGAGGAGGGAGAGAGAACTGAGAGTGGAGCTGAGACGGGAAGGTGGGAGG
>VYZV01035306.1:11080-23585 GCA_013401275.1 Pandion haliaetus | reverse complement strand
GAGGGGGGGGGGAGGTGTTCTGAGATTTGGTTTTCCTTCCTAATATCCTTGGTTTTGATTTGATTTGTAGTCAATTAAATTGATTTTGTTTCTTTGCCAAGTTGAGCATGTCTTTTGCCTGTGACCGTAAGTGGGGAGTGATCCCTCCCAGTCCTTGTCTCGACCCACGAGCCTGCCTTTGTATTTTCTCCTCATCCCACCATGGCCAGATGCGGGGGTGGGGAGTGAGTGAGAGGCTTCGTGGTGCTTTGTTACCGGCTGGGCTGAAACCGAAACCACGACACAAGGGGGGGTTAAAATGCCATACCACCTCCAAAGCCACCCTGGGCACCAATTTCAAAGTAAGCCACGACTTTCTGAGGATAGAAAGCTCTGTAGAACATGGGACTAAACACTGAAAACTGAAAGTTTTAGAGTTTTTCACTGTGATATTAAAATTACAATTTTGTATTTCAGTCAATGTGGTATCAAGCTTATCCCCTTTAAACAGTTGTGAGAACTAACAGGGGTCAATAAAGAGTGTTCAACATAATGTTTAGGAGTGTCATCATGAAAGATAGAGATTAGCAGAAGCTCTCTGTTCTCTACATGTAAGTGTAATCATAGACTGCCTCTGGACACAGTGGAGTCTGGTTAGCTCTTAGGAACTTCTATTCAATGCTGAAAGATCTTGTGCTATTAGCAGTGTGGGGACTGGAAAAGTTGCTGGCTTGGGGAGCTGGCATCTCTCTCTGCTTGCCCATGAGAAATATGTAGGGTTATTTTCTTCCCTGAAGTCAGCACCTGAATGTTTCATTAGGAACATCCCAGCTTGTCATTGCATGGTAACTGCCTACAGCTGCTCCTGGCTCCCTAGCTGCACAAACTTGACTGAGTGTCACTGTTGTGTGTTTGTACATACCAGATCAGTTGGTACCTGAGAGAAAGTCATGTATGTGCATGGGACAAGAAGGAAAGGATCTACCTAATGCGAACAGAAAAGCATGTCTCAGTGGGTGGTGGTGCTTGCACAGTTCAGAAGAGGAAGATTTGAGTGTTGTAGTTTCACTGAGATTTGTCTTTGTTGTCTTCTTGCAGTCCAGGGGAACTATCTGATCATAATTTTTCCATATAAGTATTAGTATTTGTTTATATGGATCAATGTTGATATGACTCATTAATGTGGCTTGATCTTCTATAGATGGCCTGCTGACTTCTCTCTTACTTGGTGCCTTGATGTGTCCATATACATTTGATTAGCATCTAAATAGCATCTCTCCAAACTTCACTGGAGGCATTCACGTTTCAGAAATTTGAGACTGTTTTAAAGAAAAAAAAAACCCACAGGAAAAGGGCAAATTACTCCCCATACATATGACTTCAGGGTTGCCTTTGAAATTAAAGAAGGGAATTAACTGTGATTATAGCTGGGCAAAATTTGAAGTTTCCATCACAGTGGGAATGCCTGCATTTGAATATTTGAGTTTGTTCCAGGTTGATGCTAAAATGTGAAATAGGACTGTCGTGGTTTAGGTTTCAGCTCAGTCAGTAACAAAGCACCAGGAAGCCGCTCACTCACCCCCCACCCCCGCATCTGGCCATGGTGGGATGAGGAGAAAATACAAAGGCAGGCTCGTGGGTCGAGACAAGGACTGGGAGGAATCACTCCCCACTTAGGGTCATGGGCAAGACAGGCTCAACTTGGGGAAGAAACAAAATCAATTTCATTTACTACAAATCAAATCAAAACCAAGGATATTAGGAAGGAAAACCAAACATCAGAACACCTCCCCACCACCCCTCCCGCCTTCCCAGCTCAGCTCCATTCCTGGTTCTTTCTCCCTCCTCCTCCGGCAGCACAGGGGAACAGGGAATGGGGGTTGAGGTCAGCTCGCCACACATCGTCTCTGCTGCTCCTTTCCTCAGGGGGAAGATTCCTTACTCGTCCCCTGCTCCACCGTGGGGTCCCTCCCACGGAAGACAGTCTTTCACGAACTTCTCCAACGTGGGTCCTTTCCGTGGGCTGCAGTTCCTCACAAACTTCCCTAGCGCGGGTCCTCTCTGCGGGCTTCAGTTCTTCCTGAACTTCCCTGGCGCGGGTCCTTTCCGCGGGCTGCTCTCCAGTTACACACTGCTCCAGCGCAGATTTTACCATGGAGTCGCGGCCATCCTCGGGAGCCTCCGCTCCACCGTTCACCTCCATGGGCTGCAGGGGGACAGCCTGCCGTCTCACCATGGGCTGCAGGGCCATCAGCCCCCTCAGGCGCCCCTCCTCCCCCTCCTTCTTCACTGACCTCGGTATCGGCAGAGATGTTCCTCTCACGTTCCCACCCCCCACACTGCCCGTTCCCCTTCTTAAATGTGTTCTCCCAGAGGTGCTGCCACCGTCACTCCCTGTCTGGGCTGCAGAGGCGGGTCCGAGTCTTTGCCACCAGGGAAGCTTCCAGCAGCTTCTTACAGGAGCCACCTCTGCAGCCCCCTCCCCCACTACCAAAAAAGCCCTGTGCCACACAAACCCATAACAAGGACATTTTAACATAGTGGGAATTCCAAAACACTCCATTTGACTTTTCTTTAATAAAAATGAAATATTTTAAGATTTTCCAGGTTGAAAATGCTAATTTCTATTATTGATTGGTTCTGCAGTATTTAATTTTGAGCCTGTTTAGTATTTAAACTACATACAAGATGGGGATTGTAGTTAAGACACATGATGTGTTTTCCATTCTCCCTTTTGGTTTGGCCTGCTTTTCTGGACTACATCTCTAGGGATTATTCAGAATTATGCAGTTTCTATAATATATCATACAGATCCCTCAGAGGAAGATCTGCATTGCATTATAGGGAATGTAATCTTCTGGGCCATTCAGTTTATGTTAGAAAATGTGGGCCCATACTTCAGTTTGCAAAAATCAACATGCTGTTAGTGAAATGCAGTTTAGTAATTTCTCAATCCAAGTTCAAGGAAACATTTTGGGTTAGTTCACACTAAAAAAACCTTACAGACACCTTTGGGGCAAGGAACTCTAATGAGTATTTCAGCTAAATTTTTCTTAGATGGTGATAGTAATAGTATTTAGCATTTTTCCGCAGATCAGTTTTTCAGTAGAAAATACTGGTTTTGTGAAGTTGCATATTTGATTAGCAATCTCTAGTATTTTTAAAACTTGTACTTCTACAGATTTTATTCAGTGACTGAGGCATTCCCTCTGCTGATGACTGTGCAATATACGAGTGAGAACCTATGAAAATTTGTTACAGAGCTTCTGTAAGTGCTATCCAGTTTCCCATTGCCTTCCAAGATTTACAGTTTACTAAGATTCAATAATGTTTTTTTTTTACAATTGTCAAATCACGAAAGAAGAAACCTGAAAAGCCTGCTGAACAGGGTGACAGAATAGTTAGTATAGTCCTAACCTTCCATCCCTGCACTGGACGGGGTTTTAAAGTAATGAGTGCCCAGAGTCAGATTGGTTAGGAAAAGGCTGAAGAAAATAGCTACCACCTGATTAGGTATCTGGTATCATCTAGTTCATGTTAGCCTTGTTAAGTAGCTTATCTTAGGTATTAGTGTAGTCAATCCTATGAATGTATCATGGGAAGTATTTTGGGATTTCTTTAAAATTTTTGTACTTCTTTTGTAGATGCTGCTTTTGAGTTCTCTTTTTAAACAAGGCACTGGCCAACACACACACAGGGTATGGTGGATAAAAAAATCCTAACAGCTTTTCAGAGTGCCATAAGTAATTGGGATGAGATTTCCCTTAACTAGCTGCAGTCTAGTATTTTCTGTTTAAAGTTGTCTTTGAGTGTTGTGCTGACACCGGTTTTCAGAAGTGATTAAAAGAGGGCTTTAATTTGAAATGAAATGTGTTTGTCACTGCCTGTGTTGGCAGAGGATTTCCTTCTTGTTAATTTTTTTCTGTCTTCTGAAAGACTGAGTTTGAGGAATTTCTTTCCATCACCATTATGTCACAGGTATGCTTGTACTTGTGCATAGTCACTTTTTCTGAAGGTTGTCCAAGGTCACTGCTCTTACGAGGTAAACAAAACCTTACTGTTTTGCGCTCTGTGTTTTGGTAAGGATGAGGGATGCTTTGCAAGCTTCCTTATGTTAGGACCATAACAGGAAACAATACTCTGTTAATGTAGACTTTGCCATATTGAATTAGCTCGTTACCTCCTGTGGTGTATCAGCATGCTGCCTGTAACAGCGATGGAGCTGTATCAAGGTGACCCCCAGCTCTTTTCAGTAATTCATCTAATCAACTGTGCAGTAATTTACTTAAGGTTGAAAAGGCAGAGGAGTTACTTCATGACCTTTGTATCTGTCAGTTCATACTCCAAAATGTGATTTTATTTTTTTTACTACGCATTTTATGTGAGGTTGCATAATGATAACACTGTGTCCTTCTTAAAATTCATTACCTGCACCTGTCTTTAATGAATTCTAGCAATTATGTATTCCGTGAACTCCCTCTGTGTTGCCTTAAGAAGTCTGCCTTTATATTGATTTTTAATTTACTGCCCTTTAGCTTTATTGATGAACCTAAATATTTCAAAATATAGAAATGCAGATTGTACCACTCAAGCATACATAAACCTTACAGCAGTGCCTGAGAGCGCTCTTGTGTCAAATTTATTCAGACACAATAAACAAGTGTAACTCTTAGTGACTACAAAGGCTGGGCCTGACAATTACATTAAAGTCATCTTAATGCATGGAAATGTGTAGTCCTGAAAAAAAAAAGACCTATTTAACTAATTCTTCACCTTAGAATTAGCAAAATAATAATTTTCCAGACTTCATTAAGATCCCACATGCTACCAGTTGTACAAGTGTCATTAATCAGTAAGATAGTGTATCTACCTGGACAAATTTTTGAGGCTCAGTTTATTAAATTAAGGGCAGTTCACAAAGGGAATAAAAGGTTGGTGTGATGATGAAACATATATTAGAAATACAGAGATGAAAGCAATATGTTATACTTCATGAAGTATTTTACACTTCATAGTTTGCACTTACCAAAATCTATAGTCTGGGCACATCTCAAATTGCATCTGGCAGGCGTTCTGGGAACACACCCATCAGAGAAGTCCAGCACCACCCACTGCTGGTAGTGCCACTGCAGCCCTTTCAGCTGAGGGCTCAGTGGCCACAGCTACTGCCCAGGATACTGAAGTTCAGTTCCCTTCTGCATCTCAAGGGCTTTGGATGTGCCAGTTCCTGTGCTATGGCGTACTGTGTTTTATGAGAAAGGGCTGTTAGAAACTCATCTTTAGGGCACTAGGGTGCTAGTTACCCCACTGCAACTTAAAGCCTCTTATTCCTAATGAGGAATAATGTTTCAGCTGTACCTAACATTTCTCGTTGATCAGGTTATGTCCTTTCTACTTGTCATTGAGTCCCATTGTGACGTGGTTAGGTGTCACGGTACGTAGGTGACCAAAAACGGTGTGCGGACTCTGCAAGCGAACACGTGCCCAAGAACCGGTGTCCCTTTTGACTGTGTGTTAGGTAATGGGATATGTCACGTATACATACTTGAACAAACGTATTCCTTACAGTGTAAAATATTATCCCTGTATGTTTATCTACTTTATCCCACCAAGTAAAAAAAGCTGGTAATGAGACAAAATAGTCTCATTTTTATACAGTGCATAGTCCCTTAAAAGTAGTTACGGGTACCATCTAAGTACACTGTACTATCTGAGTAACGAAAGACTGGGCTCCTGGCAATAGTGTATCATCTTGTAAAGAGTCATACGCGCTTGCTGGAGAGGGCAAAGCAAAACTGCATAGACTCAGAGATCTTGTGTTCCCTCAGAAGCACAACTATTATATGGTATTGTTCAAAGTCCTTCAAAAGTGCGGAGGGGCTAGGTCTGGTGCAGATCTGTCAGGTCAGTTCCTCCATTGCCTGGCAGACAGGACACAAGTAAGGTTTTGCACCCTTAATCAGTTCAGCGTAATAAAAATGATAGGCTAGTCTGAACAGAAATAAAAGTTACCCAGTGAAGAATAATCACTGCCCAGGCTTTTATAAAACAACCATTTTACTTAAAATGTTTTAAGAGTGTTTTTGTGCTTCTTTAATCTGTCCTTACCCCCCTGTCCAAAGGGGAATGGCTGTGGACCTGTGTATAAATACAGGTGATGGGGCACTTAAATACAAGTGGTGGGAGAGAGGAGAGCATACATCTTGGTTCTGTATTGCTGAAGAGGGCTGAGTCATTTAAGGCTTGGGAAATGCTGTGTTAACCACAGCTCCTAACCTTTTCATTAGCTTCGTTCCCTCCAATTAGAATATATTAATGAAAATGGCAAAGTTGGTAAGTAAGAGAATGCCTTTGTTATAAAATGCATCTCTCTTCTGACTGTACTTCCTATGAACTTGCCACACCCTTGTCTCATTAATATGAAAGCCTTTGCTTTATAATTTTTGAGAGGGTGCAGTTAGCTGCCACAACCACAAAGAGCCATGCATGGGCAATCGTGCCACGTGTCTATTTCTGAGTTGCTCAGAGGCACCAGGCAGTCTTTGACATTGATGTAGTGTCATACATCCTTTAATGCCTTAATTTTCACTTCAGACACACTCCCACTGTCCCGTTATGGCTGGCTCCAGCCGTTTTTATTATGATCAGCATTTTCACCTCATTTCCTCCTGCCCTCTCAACCTCCCTTCAAAGCTCCATAAAATCCATCTCATCCCTGGTACCTGACAAATATTTCTGGACACCTTGAAGCACTGTCTTGTGAGGAGGGAAGCAAAGCTCAGGTGCAGCTGCCTCTGTAAGCCATCTAAGGGCAGCATTAACTCAATATAAAACCTGTGAATGTGGTATCCATCTCTCCCTCCCTCCTCTTCTCTGTTTGTCTTCTTCATTCAGTCTTTCCCTTTGTCTTCTTGCTGATGGTTTTTTCCTTGCTTATAGAGCCTAAGATGCAAACTGAGCCAGGCCTCTGTGCATTTGCAGAAGCTAAGCAGCTCCTCTCTAATCTGCTTGGATTTGATTTGTCTCTGACAGTGATGGGGACCGATCTCCTTAGCAGTAGGGAAGCTGTTAGTTGGGTGTGACTATCACTGCTGTCATGAAGAGGAACTGCTAAGGCTATTTCAAGGTCTGAACATATGTTCCTACTAGATTTTATGCACTGTCTCTTGCAAATGTTTGTGAATTAAAGGATTCCTGCCTGTGTATGTAGGTAGTGGTTAGGATAGTAATGAAAGCAGTATTTACAGGTCTGTAGAAGACAGGAAAACTTCACTTTAACTGAATTTGCACTTACTGGCTTTCTGACTGTATTTGCCACTTAAGAGCTTTCTCTGTTATGCAGTCAGCAGGTGGCTGAGTCTTTGCTGCAGAACTTTCTAGTGCTCCTCCTGCACATCTATCTCAGCTTATTCCCGCCCTGCTGTTCCAAAAACCTCTGTATTATTACAGTAATTACTTATTTTTATGGTGTTAGTGTCTGGAGAACTGCAGATAGTGTCACATCAGGCTACGAATGTTAGGCAGACATGGGTTTGTAGGGTAAGTGTGTATTTCTACCCAGAGGCTTGCAAGCTGATACATTTTAAGACTCATTTTATAATATCTTAGCCTATGAAGTTGGTTTATATTTAGGATGTGCTTCCTGCTGCTCGCTGTAAGACCCATCAGGAGCAATGAGGGTCATATATTTATGGGGGCCTTAATCTGTCTCTCCATCACTGTCGTGGTTTCAGCCCAGCCGGTAACAAAGCACCACGCAGCTGCTCGCTTGCTCCCCCACCCCCGGCCAATGTGGGATGAGGAGAAAATCCAAAGGCAGGCTCGTGGATTGAGACAAGGACTGGGAGGGGTCACTCTCCAATTATGGTCACGGGCAAAAGACAGGCTCAACTTGGGGAAGAAACAAAATCCATTTTATTTACTACAAATCAAATCAAAACCAAGATATTAGGAAGGGAAAACCAAACCTCAGAACACCTTCCCCCCACCCCTCCCTCCTTCCCGGCTCAACTCCACTCCCGGTTCTCTCTCCCTCCTCCCCCGGCGGCACAGGGAAACAGGGGATGGGGCTTGAGGTCAGCTCGCCGCCACACATCGTCTCTGCCGCTCCTTTCCTCAGGGGGAAGATCCCTCACTCATCCCCTGCTCCTCCGTGGGGTCCCTCCCACAGGAGACAGTCCTTCACGAACTTCTCCAACGTGAGTCCTTTCCACGAGCTGCAGTTCCTCACAAACTTCCCTGGCGTGGGTCCTTTCTGCGGGCTTCAGTTCTTCCTGAACTTCCCTGGTGTGGGTCCTTTCCACAGGCTGCTCTTCAGTCACACTGCTCCAGCGTGAGCTTTCCCATGGAGTCACGGCCATCTTGGGGGGCCTCTGCTCCCCCGTTCACCTCCATGGGCTGCAGGGGGACAGCCTGCCATCTCACCATGGGCTGCAGGGCCATCAGCCTCCTCAGCCGCCCCTCCTCCCCCTCCTTCTTCACTGACCTCAGTATCGGCAGAGGTGTTCCTCTCACATTCCCACCCCCCACACTGCTGGTTCCCCTTTGTTAAATCTGTTCTCCCAGAGGCGCTGCCACCGTCACTGATTGGGTCAGCCTTGGCCAGAGGCAAGTCTGACTTGGAGCTGGGGGAGCTTCCAGCAGCTTCTCACAGGAGCCACCTCTGCAGCCCCCTCCCCCACTACCAAAAAAGCCCTGTGCCACACAAACCCATAACAATCACTTTACCAGGGTTTGATAGCAACTAAAATTTGCATCAGTTGCTTCATCCTGTTGTGCCAGATGCTATTGATAGAGTTAATTTTCTGCTGAGACCATCTTGAAAAGCAAGGAGGTGGGAATGGTCTTGGAGCCTGTGCCTTGTTATTTTAATGGTGTACTTACTATGTATGGGAGAGGAGGCAGCAGATGAGTGAAGGAATAGAGAGAAGGAAGCAGGGAGGCTGACATAAAGATTAAATTATACAAGAAAATGATGTCTAGACTTTTAATGGTAACATTAGCCTGTTGACTTCACTAGTGTTCAGGGTGGCAATAGACAGCTCATACACTGCTCAGCACCTGCTCTTGGCTAGTTCTGCAGAAACCTCAGCTGTCTTGGAGAAAGTGCACTATTCCATTACTCTTAGGGTGCAAGAAAGGCTGCTGCAGAACCAGTCTCTGCTGAGAGAGAAGGCTGCTCTCACAGACATCACTTTACTGAAGTCTGACATGAGGGGAAAGGAGGTCGTTCTTGCTCCAGCTTCTTTTCATTTAGAAGTACAGTAAAGTCTTCAAATCTGTTTAGCTTTTAAGGTGCAAATTAGGTTGTTACCCATCTTTTTGAACTGTTTTAGCAAGCAGATTTATGTTTTACCTTTCCAGTTGCAGGTGAAGAAATAGAATTCTCTGTATACAAAGAGGTGGGTCTGTGTTAAATCTTTGATTGAATAAGTTGCTGTGTACGGGTATCCTCTGGATTTAGTACTGGGAGAATGTTGGAGGAGTTCTGTGATTCTAAATTAGATCTGAAAATGAGTAAATGCTGTTTGATGTAGGATAAGACTGACTGGCTTCCTTCAATACTCTGGATCACTCAAGGTAAGGAGCCTCCAGCAGCCAATTTAGAATAGTAAATCGAGGTGTGTTTGGAGGTTTGAAACTTGCTATTGTCTGCTGTGATGTGTGTCTGCGAAAGAGTAAAGCGTGTCTGTGGTCAAAAAACACGTTTTAGTGTAAGCATAGGTGAGAAAATTTCCACCCTTCAGTTATCTTAGTATCTTAGCTATCTTGCCTGTGAAAAAGATGTGGCTTTCTCCTATGCTGTTGTTTTAAATCCAGCCTTGTCAACTAATCTCAAGAAAATGAAAAACGTGCAGCTCCTACAGAACATCAGTAACATTTGGACACATAGTTCCCTTCATCCACTTTGGAAATCTCAGCCAAGTGAAAGGTATTTTACCAAGTCTTTTACACTATGCTTTGAAGGGTGTTTGAACAATTAATGCCTGTTTGTGGAATTTGGTTGGTGATTTTATTCCTAGGGATTCAGATAATTGTGCATTGTGTGAGCTACATTTGCTGTAAACTGAACTAAAGAATTAGGATAGCTTATAGGGTAGTAGATTAGGTGTATGCCCTTCTATGGATGACCTTTTAAAAAGCAACCAAGCATCTACCCCACTCTCCTAGTGCCACACATAATTTTGAAAAATATATTTTTTCACTTTTTTAATGCTGAAAACCCATTTGTCTTCTGTGTCCTTAATCGGACCGACAGAAAAAGAGATATAACTTAAGCAATTTACTTTGCAGAATGAGGCATTAGGAATTTACTTGATTAATGACATGTACTAGATTTTGCTCTGAATTTGAAATACCACAAAAATAATTTGACCTCTTTTTACAATTAGCTCCATAGTGACAAAGGAAGCCAAGCCAGAAAAATGTGTGCGGTGTTCCTGCGAGTGCCAAGGGCTCCAAGGAAACTTCCTGTTTCTGCCCAAGACATCTGACAGGTCCCATTGAGGCAGGCATATTTCTGCTCAGTGGTTGCCTTTCATATTATGTTTTCTTTTAACATTGTAATTGTCTGAGCCATTTAAAAAACAAAGTTTAGATGTTGCTTGGATTTGTCTTCATTACTTAGGTCTGCGACAAAGTCGTGCCCGAAAGTGCTATTTTATCTGTTACTAAGCTCATGTTTGAGCATGCTGTTTTGTGCCAGGAACTTTATAATCTAATTAATTGAATAGAAACAGAGCAAAACTATTATTTTAAATAAATACAAATGAAAAACACTCCAGGATGTTCCAGAAGAGTGAGATTTTTCTCTGTAGAGGTTTTCAAGGACTCCTGATGAACGGTTTGGACCAGCAGCTCAGACCAGCAGTCTGGCTAGTGGGCCGATATGCAGTACAGGACTGATGGTATCATGTTGTGTACTTCTGCTGTTTTCTTCAGTTAAGGAATATGCAGGTCCTGAATTGAAGGAGGCTGCTCTAAAAGAATATAGTTTGATTTTATGGAAACAGAGATCACAAAGACAAAAATGCTATCTCGGTTTTTCAGAGAGAACTTTGTTAGAGCAATTGTATGTCTGAGCCAGAGAGCAAGATCTATAAAGCCCTGTGCTTCTGGCCAGGCAAATAAGAGTTTCCAGATCTTTCTGCTTTTTCTTCCTCAAATTTTGACTTGCCTGTGTCTGCTTTAGGGCTACCTCTGATTGTTTTGAACATGAATGTTTCCCCCTGTGTATTTGTTTATGTCAGCATATGTGCTCTAACTTAAGTAATTCAATTTATCAGTTTATATTTCATATTCATTATCCCATACTTAACTGGGGCAGCTCAGGAATTAAGGTACTAGAACACCAGTTTTAGAACTTTATTTGGTTTAATTGTCTTTGAAGCGCCAGAGTACCTTACAGATTGAAAGTCACATGGGCCTTGTGTTCTACCCTAATTTTTCCGTATCAATAAAAGCAAAATTGCTAAGGAAAGCCATGTAAAAGTAGTAGTCAATAAGGGAGGACTTTTAATACCAGATAACTACGTATCCCCCAAAACTTCAACCGTGGCTGAGGTTTGTAGGGGTGGATTTTTTGTGTCATTCATCTTAATGACAAAATGTTCTTTCAGTAAAGTAAGGAGAACTAAGTGCCTCCACTTGGAAAATCAATAGCAAATCTCAAATCCCATCAGCAAGTGCACAAGAGGCTGCTGTTGGTCAAATCCCTTTTATTTTCACCTTCAATGAGGTAGAAAGTAATTCAATTGATACATTGTGCCTTGGCCTTTTCCCAGTAATTGACCTAGACTGCTGGCCATGCCTTAATAAATCTGTTGTTTGAAGGGAGGGAGGGAAGAGGAGAGGACCAGTGAGTTTGGTCTAGACTTGTCTTATAGCTCTAGGCATCCTCATTAGTAATGTCAAGGATCCTTCTTGTCTGAACAAGTTTACTATCAGAGCATAAAACTGACTGAAGTACAATCTGATTTGACATCTGCAATAAAGTTTTGCTTTTACTGAAATTGCTGTATATGCAGGGCAGCGTTTAAGGTCTTCTTGATGATGCAGTCAAGACCCTTGTCCTTTCTGATGACAGCTATTTATGGCAAAGGACTGTTGTCCGTCTTCTCTTTAAACTCACTTTATATATAGGGGGAGAAAGAGTCACAAGGCTTTTTCCATGCTTATAGATATCCACATTTCAGGGTAGAGGACTGTTTACAGGAAAGGTGGGGTTTGTCCATACGTTTTCAGCCAACTACCTAACTGGATTGGCAGTGGACACACTGCTTTACTGCCTTCCTCCCTAGAGCCCAGGTGTCTCTTTGTGGTTCCAGTTGTGATCCCAAGCTCTCTTGATCAAACCATAATTGATTCAGTTTCCAAATTTGTCCTGGTTAACATTGTTCATTGGGGGGGCATCAAAAAAACAGGGGAATCTCTCCTGTCCTTCAACAGTAAGTAATGTTTCTTTTCAGAAACTTGGCCGTTAGTCAACTGTAGGTGTCTTTGCATAGTAAATGAACTTCTGTAAAAT
>VYZV01035306.1:0-11054 GCA_013401275.1 Pandion haliaetus | reverse complement strand
TTGGTGCGAGCTTTTGGATGTTGATTCCATTTGAAAAACCAAGTCAGCTGTATTCATATACCAATGCGGAGACTACAAGAGCATAACTTAAGCACACTAGGTAAGTGTTTTCAAAAACGTGTTTGTAACTGAATAACTTTAATAATTTATATTGCTTTGAATATTATGTACTCTGTTTTGAAGATCTTTGTTAAAACATGCTTGTCTGAACACATAAGATAGGAACAACATTTAATCCAGCCTCTCTGTTTCAAAATAAGCAATGTCTACATTGTAAAATATTAGTCAGTAGCTACGTAGGTACATTCAAGCACTGAATTGTCAGTGTACTTGCAAGTGTTCATATACACACGTGGAACCATAAAGGTACTGAGAAGTGCTAAGAGCTGCCTCAAGATTGGAAGCATGTTAGAGGGGACTTGCACTTCAAGTCTCTCTAAAAGTTAATGGATTGATTATATCTTTTTTTTTTTTATAAATAATGCATAAATGGTAATTTCAGAATGTGGTGCTGTTATTGTTTCACACCTCCTGCTCTTAAAGCTTTCAGCAGCTGCATCTTTCACATTAGCTGTAGGTGTAAAAAGAGTAAATGCTTGAGTACACGTGGCTGCCACGCTTGGGGAATTGGGTGCCAGAGACCGGGCAGATGAGCTGAAGACAAGTCAGAGGTAGCCAGTTTTCCCATTTTCTAAATACTTGAGGAGAACACCAAGATCTTCTGGGTCCAATAGCTTTGGTTTGACTGCTCGGTTATGCTTCAGTCCTTTAGTTGGTTCATTTCCTGCCCTTTGAATGGGAATGACACAAATTTTTTGTGAATATTTCCTGTCTCAGAACAAAGGCAAACAGGATTATTGTCATAAAACTGTGCATAAATACCAACAATCTCCATGTGTATTTATGTGCCAAAAAAAATTCCCCAAAGAATCTTAATAAAACTGTGAAGTGCTTTAAAATGGGAAACATCAGAATTGGAGTAACCTATGTAGCATTAGTTTGGCATTTCTGTACTAAATGACTTATGGTAAATATTCAGTACTTACATCCTATAATAATGGCAGTCCTATCATGTATTAGGAAGATGCTTCACGTCACCTATCAGTATTCTACCAAAGTTTTTAATGGAGTAACTGAAATAATAGTAGATTGGGGTTTTCAATGGAAATAGGAATAAGACATACATTTTCAAATGTGTTACATAGCTATTTAATAACAGGAACGGTATTTCTGAAATGTTGAGATTCAAATTTTAGATTCCATTCCAGGCTTTGGAGGTCCAGGGCTTTTTTTAGCATGTAAAAATGTTTCCTTATCTGATCTTCATAAATTTGGATGCTTGTCTGCTTTCTGTGCTGACCTTTTTGTGCCACTGTGTACACCTTTACACCTTATGGTTTTTTTTTCCACCCTGCCAGAGAAACAAGAAACTGTTTATATGCTTTGGAGGCTGAAGCTGAGTGAGGAATCTGCATTTGTAGAAAAATGTTGGCTGGCCTCGTCCAGTCCTGGCTGCAGCCTGCCCAGGGTGAATGGAGTCTTAGCAAAGTCAGCTGCAACAAACTTGAATATCTTTGCTAAGGAGGACTCGGCTCCAGTTTTTCTAACGGCTTGCGAGTTGTTATTCCTGGAAAGCTATTTCCTTGCCAAGTTGCACTTCTACACTGCAAATCTAGAGCTTCTTAAAGAAAATATTTTTTTCTTTTTTTTTTTAAACATGAGCAAAACAATGTATTTTTCTCTAACCTCCTTCTGGGAAATGTCTGAACTGTTGAGACTGAAATTTTTCAAAACAGCATAGCTAGAGGCATGCTCCTAGTATGTTAAAGTCTCTGGGATTTGAATGTTTTCTGCTTTGGTGCTAGAAACAGTACTATCCTGTGCATGCTAGCCTTTTAAAACCTTTCAGCATCAGTTCCTCTGAGCTTACTGCTGCTGACATTGTCTGTCCGAAGTCAACTTGGTAGGGCAGACATAGTTTAGTAAAGCAAATTCCATTTAGTTGAAGTTGTTACTCATGCTGTATACTTTTAGAAATATGTAAGACTAAATATCACATTGGCCTTTTACAGAAAACTGTCATTTTGGCCTTTATTGGTTCTCTATTCCCCCAGACATTTATTGTTTGCCGGACAGACCAGAGGTCTTGCAGAGGGCATAAGCAGCCAGTCTGGAATTAAAAAGTAACTTCCTGACCAGAGTATGCAAGACACAGTGAAATCAACAGGTGTTATTAGATAAAGAAGCTCTAAGGTAGAGAAAGGACAGTCATAACTATTCTGAAATAATTTCATGTTTCCACCATCCTTACCTGCATTTATTATACTTCCTTTTTTTGGTATTGCATTATGTTTATTTTGTAGGCATTCTCTTCTGTGTCTTTTCTGCTTGAATTCATCAGTTGTACCATTTACTTGGAGTCTGAAAATTCTTCTGGCTTACAGACTGATAATGCTTATTTTTAGTTCAGGATTTTTTAGGGTTAGTTTTTTTTATCGTATCTGTACTGATTGTCGTATGTGAGCTACAAAATTTATTTTTTCTTATAAAATACTCTACAGCTTTCCTTTGAAAGGAACTACTGGCCTGTAAGTGAGGAGTTATGCTTTTGGGAGCAGAAGACAGTTTTAATGATGAGTATACTCTAGGAATACAGTCCATTTTCATTTTGGTCTTTCCAACACAATCATGTGTACCTCTCTGTATGGCATTATTACCTGAGTGTAAAGAGTGACATTAAAGTTTTCTGCTACCCTTCTCTGATTATATAGTTGTATTTTTAACATTTTGTGGAATGCATCAAAAAAGTAAAATAACAATATAAGTGTCATCCTGCCAGTCTTTATCCAGTCAATGAAACAAATTGTAATGTCAATAAATCAGTTTCAATAGAAATTCCATTAAATTCAGCTGAGTAAAATATACTTGTTTATATTAATTACAGATCTGCCTCCAACTTTATCTGTTCAATGATAACCTACATAGGAAAAGAATCTGTATGAACAGCTATAAAGATACTTAATTTGTTCCATAAATGCATTTTGAAATGTATTACTCTGAAGTTTCAATAGAGCACTGTCAAGTAAAATCAAATTTAATAGTGTTCCACAGACAGGGATGGATTCATAGAAGTACAGATTGCCCATAAGCAGTGCCTGCTGTGGTAGCTTTAGTGTTTACTCTGCTACATGTTTTGCTCAACTCTGCCTTTCTGAGCTTTTCCTAAATGTAAGGCATCAGTTCTGTGCAGGCCTAGTTTTTTCTTTTTTCAGGAGAGGGTTTTTTCCTTGGTCAGGAGGTACAGACACGTGCTGAAAAGTGATGTGCAAATGTGTATAGTGATAGCAACAAAAAACATCTGTGCATTAAAAGGTGAAGTAGATTAATAAATTGGGAGTAACTTACTAAACTTTCTTATTTAAAAGAAGCCCAAGCGGGATATTAGAAGATGTTGGTAGTGATTAGATCATTTTTGATCCAGTGTTACTTAGTGCTGGTGTGGCAATGTGGTAATTCTTGGTAAAGTGTTACAGTAGTTATCCCTCGTTGAATTGGGAGTAAAAAGAACTCTTACTTCTTGCAAAGGTCTCCCAAATTGAAAATTGTCTTCATGATTTTTCTGAATTCAATCTGATGAGGTTAATTGGCACCCTTAGGTGGAAGGCCAAACCGAGGTCTGTGTTTGCCTTGCATGCTCAAAAGCCAGTACAATTTGGGACTTTGGTGGCTTGTAAATTTTGTGGTCGTTCTTCTGAATTCATTTAAAAGTGAATTGTTAGTGTTGTAGAGAAGCAGAAAAAGTGTGGTAAATAAACATGTATGTGTGTAGGTATCTTGTATTCAGAGTTTATTCTATCTGTTACCATCGGTTCCTGCTTGTGGGAATTGGTATTGTGACAAACACTAATGTATTTTTTTAAATGTAAATGACCACCTACTGGTCTTCAGGCATATTCCACCTAACAGCAGGAAGCCCCTAAATCTCCATTATCAGTTTCAGCCATACTCAAGATTAATTTTAATAACCTTTTTTTAACATAAGGATTACTCTGTGGTTTTGTTACTTTCTTGTTTAACTTTTATTTTCTTTACTACCTGAAAATTCAAGATAATATAAGATAGGGGGCTCGATTCTCAGTGTGCCACATGCATCCAGCCAGTTGGAAAAATGTCTGTTGATTATTTGCTGAATAATAACGAAGGCAGTTTTACATTAAACTCCTAGGAAGGCTGTGTTTCCATACATCACATATGTCACCTACATATTCAGAGTTGGGGTTTGGCCATTCTAGAGTCAATACGATGTGAATATAATGGATCTGGGGTGAGAAATAGTGTGGTGGGTTAACCTTGTCTAACAGCTAAGCTCCCACCCAGCCACTCAGTCACACCTCCTCCTCAGTGGAAGAGGGCAAGAGAATAGGAAGAATAGGAACAAGAAAGCTTGTGGGTTGAGGTAAAGTCAGGGAGATTGCTTATCAATTACTGTTGTGGGCGAAACAGGCTTGACTTGTGGAAAATCCATTTATTGCCAATTAAAATAGATGTGGGTACTGAGAAACAAAAAGACAAACATTAAAACACTTTTACTTCCCCCCTCTCCCAGGCTCAACTTCACTCCAGACTCCAACCCCTCCCTGCCAAGCAGCACAGGGGGGTGATGGGGAGAGTATGGTCAGTAAATAGTGGTTTCTCTCTGCCACTCCTTCCGTCTCACACTTTTCCTCTGCTCCAGCATGGGCTTTCCACAGACTGCAGATCCTGTCAGGAAAATCTGCTCCAGCACAGGTCCTCCACAAGCTGCCAGGAATGTCTGCTCTGCTATGGAGCTCCTCCTCCTCCAGCCTTGGTACTCCCTCTGCTGTTGCCTGCTCCTGTTGTTCCCCCCACCTGTGCCCATGATCAGATGTGTTTTCCCAGAGGTGCCACCACCTTGGCTGATGGGCTCAGCCGTGTCCTGTGGTGGGCTGGCTGGAACCAGCCGTGTCCAACCCAGAGCAGCCCCAGCCTCTCCTCACACCCCCCCATTGCCAGCAACTCACCAGGGATACCCAGTACACATGCAGGTGACTTTGTGAAAAATGAATCTAAAAGCTTAAAACATTCAGGACCCCAGTCATTTATTCTTACAACCAATAGTTGATGTTTTATACCATCTGCATTTATGTGATTTCTGAGCATTAGTGATTTAGCAAATAAAATTTGGAGTGATTTTATATATGCTAAGTAAATCTCCATACAGTGCCTGCCTATCAAGTGGGTGGGTTGTATGTGTGTGAGAACCAGGCTGGAGGGCAGCAGAAGGCTCTGCCCTGTCTGAGGAGACCACATCTGATAAAATTCAGAGCTAAATGCATGCTTTTTGCCTATCCAGCGTGCACATTATGTGTACATGCTGATTAGTTGCTGCCAAAAAGATTGACTAATGGCTGGTTTTCGTTTCTTTCCTTCAGTGCCACCACAGGTATGGCTTTCTCTCCTCTTCGCAGTTATGGGTATACACAAAACTTACAGGAACTTTATGGTCTTGGAAACATCTACACTTGCTGTCTGAATTTGACAGACAGAAAGCTCAGAAAGTGAATGGATTTAGAAATTGCGGGGGAGGAGGAACAAAGAGATAAGTGGATGGACAGGTAGAGAGTGTGGTCACTGCGTAAGTCTCATCTTCTTAGGAAACCAAGCTGACTAAACTGTAGTAACTTAATTACAAACTGTTTTGTAAATCAAGTGGGTTTCATCTTCTGACTGTAAGGGGTTTCACCTGGCAGTTTTGACATCTTCTACATGTACATAACATGTACTTTATTCTTTGTTACATTGTACTGCTATCAAGCCTCCTCCTTGTTATCTAGCTGTTTACGCTAAAGCATTCTACATTCATTTTTGCTTTTGTATAGAAAATCTTACAACCCAGTTTCTGCTGGTGTATTTTAAACCACAAAGAGCTGCTTTAACTTCTTGAGGTTCTTACAGTTATCCTTTGCCTTTTTTTTAGTACAGATCTTCGTTAGAATATATGAATTCTTTAGAGACAACTACCTCAATCTGTCCAGTTTACTTAACTTAATGACACTGTCTAGAAGCAATTAAGTTGTTTAGATTAACCCTCATGTTTAGTATACAGAACTAGGACATTACCTTTGGCTTTGACATTGCCTTTCAAGTTGATGAATAAACAGTGTCTTTGGGAGTGGAAACAGCAGAATTGCCTATTTCAAGTCATTTGTTCTTCAAATGGAGAGTTTTAGACTTTAGAAAAGCTGATCAGGTTTACAACCAGCCGGTCTTTCCCTGCATCATGTCATCACAACAGGACATATAATGTCCTTCTGCGGTACTTTTCCTAATATGCAATTCCTCGTATCTGTGAAGCTATATGAAGGACATCTTGTAAGAGCTGTGTTTGTAGTTTAGCATCTTGTGCCTGGCTCTGGTTCCCCACTGGTGGTTAAAGCAGTGCTCTAGATTATATGATAAAAAACTTCTGTTCTCAAATCTACATGACTTTTGTGACAGAGGAGAGGAATGGGCAGACCAATGTGTGTGACACCAGTTGGAGTCATTGGTGGTAGTTCACCATCTTCCCGAAACCACCAAGTTCCTTCCTGATACACCTGGGGAATCACTTATTTTTAGACCTGTAGGACCTACAACCTGACATATGCCATCAAATAAAAGCAGAAGAAAATTGTTTCTGTCCTAGAGCATAGTTACCTCAACATTTATCACTTCTCTCCTTCATCTGCCAGGATACTTTTTTTCCTGTTTCTCTCACCCTGCCTCTTTGGCAAGAAGTACGTCATCATTTCTGAATCACCATAACCTTCTCTGACTGATGAGGAAAGAACTGCTTAGTATTTTCTCCTCCTTGGGATCCTCCAGCCTAACATTCACTGAAAGCATGGCTCACAGGGAAGAAAACCAGGATGCTTCTATGGTGAGGAAATCTTGCTCTAATGGGGCTGCATCAGCACTCCTAGTGCATTAATATTTTTATCGGACTGTATAGTGAAGTACTGGGAAGTAAGTGCATTAGTGTGGATCAGCATTTGTGAGCTATGGTTGTGTTTTATAGAGGTTATCAACAAGACAGTGCATTTGAAAGCTTTGTAGGTCTGGATCAGCAATTCAGTGCATTAGTGATTCACGCAAATGCTTAGGCCCTGGGACCAGGGAGAACAGGAACATGTTGCTGTGTGTCACTAATCCAAATATTATTATTAGCCTTTGGCTTGAAGCTAAGGTTCAGAATTTGATGAATACTGATTATCAGATGAAAACTTTCTTTTTGTTTATTTTATAATGAAAATAGTACATGGCAGTGAGTGATTATTTTTGCCTTTGAAATTTAATTTATTAAACAGGGAATCTTTTTGGAGGAAGGTAAAATTCAATTCTAATAGCACTATAAAATTCCACTCAGCTTTTAATGACTGTATGTGGCATGCTATCAAGTGGAAGCAGAACCAAAAATTCAAGAAGAAATGTTTCCATTACACTGAAACAGCAGTATAGACCTGACATAATCTCTGGGCTTCCATGTCTTGTCCCTGTTGCCACTTTTTGGCTCTTCTGGTTGTCCATCTGAAAGCACTTGAGGCAGCTCAGTCCTTTTCTTCCAGTTGCTTGCTTTCTCATGCCTTGGCTCCTCCTGACCTCATGGGTTTTCTGTATCTCCCTGGTCATTGTTCCCTTTGGGTTGTTACTACATTGGAGCTAGAAGAGGGTTGAGCATCAGAAACAGAGACTGGGGAAGTTGGGCTTTGGTCTTGAAAAGGGATGAAGCAGCACAGGTAAAGTGAGTGGAGGAAGATACCTGAAGTGAGTGAGAGAGGTAATTGTTAAGGTCTGAAATTGAGGGAAAGGTAAACTGGGTCTTGAGTCTCATTTGTCTAAGGTTAGAGAGAAGATGCAGAAAGGAGCAAAATCTCAGTAGACAACAGAATATAGGGGAGGAGACAGAGGTGAATCCTATCTAAAAGGAGTCTGGTTTTAATTCACTTTTACAGTATGATTGTTTACATCCAGTAATAAATATATAATAAAGTTGTAATCCTTTTTTTTCAGCCATTGCAAAGAAATGTGGTCATATGGGAATGAGTACTTGAGACCAAGAGAAACTCGAGTAATTTCTGTTTTCTGATGCAAGAGATGCAGTGCACTGTTAGGCATTCAGGGATGCATAGCACTGAATTCTGTCCCCAGGTATGGACATGAAGGTCCTGTTAACAGGGATATTTTTGTTCATATCCAAAGATTGTTTACAAAATTTTAAGAAGTGCAGGGGTTTGGTCTGCTTTTGCTAATGGCTTTGACATATTCAGTCCCAGTGAGTACCACATTGACAGAATGTGATGTGCAAAACAATAAAGTCCACTGAGGGTGAGTGCTAAAGATCCTTCACTCTTTGCCTACCCAAATGAGAGAGGATGCACTTGTGATTTCAGCATAAATTTTCAACACTGGAAAAAAAAAAGAGGAAATAGTTTTCACTTCATTTTATACCTTCTTTTTCGGTCAGGTCTAAGGGTAACATTGCTGTATTCTCTTTCTTCAGAATTGCAGTACAGTTTCACCTACACCCCACTTCAGCTTAAGTTAAAGTCCCAGTAGTGTCACAGGACTTCAGTATGAGTTTTAAACTTAAACACGCTCACAGTGTTTGCTCTGGTTCCCTTTATCAACTCTCTTCCTTAATAGCTGCCTGTTATGTTATTTCCATCCTTCCTTTCAACACCCAGGCAAAAAAACAGTGTGTTGACTTCTACTTTGTCCATATTCTGTTACTATAAACAGGTGCACAAGCTTTATGATCTTTTAAAATCTTTTAAGTTCTTATGATGCAGGGGAAATGGAAATTTGTAGGCTCTGTAAAGGAGACCACTGGGCAATCAGGTAGGCTGCATTTTGAAGTGGTTGCATTAGTACTACTAATTTTCCTCCCAGTCTGATCCTACTAGATACAGATTAACTTTGTGGGTCATGACCTAAAGAGGTACCTAAGAATTGACAAGTTACTTTGGAAAGTGCTCTCAGAAATTTAGATGTATGGCTGCTTTGTGGAAAACAGAGAGCTGATCTGACGGTCTTGGCTCTAAGGCAGCTGTCATCTGTGTGTGCTTTTTCTTTTCACATCACCAGTGAGAGTAAGCAGCAGCAATAACAGCAGCAACACTGCCACTCAGTCTTTTTCTTTCTCTTGAGCCCCTTTTACTGTGCTTTTGGGATATCATTTTCAGATACATATTGGATATTCAGAGAAAGATTATACGGCTGTTGGTGTGCTGTTCAAAAAGGTAGAAGGAACCAATGCACTTGCCTTCATACGTCTGTATCAGCATGTTGCCTGACTGTTGTCAAGCTCTGAACAAAACAAGGAGTGTTGTTCTCTGGTTCTTTTTTACAGCCACATGGAAGTGTCTGGTTGTGATGCTTATAATTTTAATGTGCTAGCAAATTGCTTCTGCAGACTGAGAGACTCTCTGTTACTCTTCCTCTAGTGGGTCACTTCTGTTTGGGTATCTCTGACTGTGCAGAGAGGCTGTGCAAGCAGGATATATGCAATTTAAGAGTACACAGTGATAATTTATTGACTAATGCATATGGTAGTCAGCTAGGACAAAAGTGCTACCAGACCAGCAGAGCATTAATGTGTTCTCCATTGCAGATGCACAGATGTAATGGGTGGTGGGTTTAATTGCCAGTTAGTCATCAGTCAGGTGGGAAAGGGCTGGCCTCTGCTGCTCCTTCAGTCAAGTTGACCCTTGTCCATTCGTGTTGAATTGCTGCCTCTGATTCTCCATTTTTTTCTTAGGACTTTATAACTTCTCGTGTCAGTGTTTTTCTGGGTCACTGACTGGTACTATTTCAACAGTTCACTTTTGTCTGCATTTCTGTCTTGCTTGGCTTTAGCTTATGGATTGTTTCACAACTCAATAACCTTTTTTTTTTACAATATAGCTGAGCCAGATTCTCATGGCTGTCCTGCAGGACACCAGGTATTGCATCTTGGGCATCTCCTGAACCCCAGCGGATTTGGTTGGTCTTTGGGGAAGTGCTGATAATGATCTATGATGGTGCTCCTTTCATCTGGAAAGGGGAGACACAAGTGGGATAGAACAAGTTATCTCCCTAACATAATTTTAATGTTTTGGTAGAATGGAGATAAAACTCTTTTTTGAAACCAGGTGTTGGTGAACTGACCTATTGGTGTTGTGCCCACCTGTGCAAAACACAGCTTCTGCTCTGCAACTTGACTAACAAAACTGTCGACTGTCTGCTTGCTACTGCTATTTCATAGCATTGGAATTGTAAAAATGCCCTTTTTTCCTATTTGTTTTCCCACATGATGTGTTTGGCAGTATGTGGGGGCTAGAGTATTCTTTTGTCCATTGAAATGACTTCCTGGTAAGTGTGTCCTTGTTCTCATTTGAAGTGAACTACATCATGAAACCTTTTCTGGTGTGCATGGAAGAACTGGACTGGGTCTCCAGTATGAGCAAGCAGGTGGAGGTATAAATGGCATGAATATCAATAATGGGAATGAAGGAGTGAAGTATAGCAGTTCATGGGCCGGCATGAAAAGGGATGCTTTAAAGTGTGCATAGAGTAGTGGGACTGGAAAGAGCCTTTAAACATCTCAGATAGCAAGAATCCATTGAAAGTGCTCAAAGACTTGAAAAAGGAAAAATACTTATAGAGCTGGGCTTGCAGGAGAGAAGCTGTCCTGGGTGAAAAGTCAGAGTGTAGGCCTCCAGATAGAGAAATCAGAGTCAAACCTTACTTGTATCTCCTAGGTTTTGCCTCTCGTATCTACTGTTGTACTTTAAGAATGAAAAAATACAATGTCTTTTGTGGCTGGAGGTGACCCTGAATACTTAAGCTCTTTAGCATTCTAGTTTATCTTCGCCATCACGCACACCTTGTGTTTTTTCTCCCAGATTCATTTTTTATTGAAGCAGGATTTGCCCCTTCTGAGCCAGGATTTCCTGAAAAGCTGTTCATCTCTACTTTTTGGTCCCTGTCCTGGTTTCAGCAGGGATAGAGTTAAT
>VYZV01035305.1:0-10074 GCA_013401275.1 Pandion haliaetus | reverse complement strand
TGCGACTATCCAAAGTCACAGCAGATGTTGTTGCACTAAGTTTAAAAAAAACAAGCAAATTTTCTGAATGCAATAACACATTTGGTTTCAGAGCAAGAGGCAACTACTGAGAACAGTTAATATAGAGCTTTCCCAATGAGTGTGTTATTCTGTCTTTGGCAGTGTAAAAATTTCTTACACATCTTTCAGAAGACTGGGGTTTACCACCATTGGAAACAGGATGATGGATTAGAGGGACGGCAATCTGAATAGTTATATAGTTATGCCTCTCTTGTTTTTTTTTCATGTCCCAAAGCTCAGTAACTTCCAAATCAGGGTCTAAATATTGCTCCTGTCTCAGTATTTTCTTGAACAATGATGCTCAACACAAAGTTCTGTTGTAGCAACCCTAAATACAAAAACAATTTTTTCAGAAGTTCAGCTGCAGGAGTTGTGATTCTGAAAATATAACCTTTAAGGGGTCACCAAGGGAAAGGTTGGCAGGCAGAATTCAGTATCACTATTTCTCGGTTCTTAAGAAACATAATTTAAGAGTTTTCTTCTACTTCCTTGATAAAATACCTTTTTATTAGTGCTCACTAACTTTATTTCAGTTAAATTTTTTATCACATGGTTATCTACTGTTTACTTTTATTTATTAATTGGTTAAACTTTATAAGCAATAACTTCTCTTTTTATACAACAAAAACTTTCACAGAAACCCTCACTTTTCACAGATGTTTTATTTTTCTTCTGCTTTTAAAGCCAACTTTATTAAGCCCATTATAAAATGCAAACTAAATTAGTAAGTGAAATAACTAGACATTTTTCTTTTACTAACAGTTAGCTATTCAGTAAAAAGTTAAACCAAACCTAGAATTTTGTGAAAGAACTTTGTCATTTTCCTTTTTAAACTGAATGAAAAAATCAACACTCACTGCTTGTCTTAGTAATATTTGGACTCCTCTGTTCCTTAGTAAAGGCTCTCCCCAACATTTGCAAGCGCTGCAAGCTTTTGGAAGTAGGTATCATCTATACATCCTATGTTGCTGTACACATACCAGTAAATATGATAACACTTCTTGACAGTGTTCCTAGAAACAACACAGTACATGTTTAAATGTTATGTGGGGAGTCTAAAGTTGTGATTCCACAATCACTTTAAACTTGTCTAAGTACCAGGAGGTGTTGAAAGGATGCTCTTCAACCTGTACTTCTTCCTATACACTCACTTATTAGATGCTCTTTCATGCCACTCCACCCTACTTTTGTGCTAGTGAGAAAAACTGTACAGCTTGAGGAAAAGCTAGAGATGGATCCTGAAAATTTATTATTCTTGGACTATAAGGGATGGGGTTAGTTTTTAACAGATCAGTTTCTCATTTGACTCAACACATCACCATAAAATAATTTCTCTGGTCTAGGATGCTTTACAAATTTAATAGAGAAAAGACCATACCTTGCTTAAGTCTCGAAGATTTCCTAGTATTTTCTACGAAACAGCATTGACCACATCCAAGTCAATTGCTGGGAGTATACAAATAGATGGTCCTATCTACACAAAATATTTATCTTTCCAGGCTCAGGTCCACAATCAATGCTGATGCTCTTTGACAACACCTCATCTTAATTCCTTGTATTGACATTGTCTATTTGCAGACTCCTGCCTGACTCTACTTGCTTAATGCCAAGTGTGAGGTCAGGCAATCAGACAACAGAGAGGAGTGTTGTAGCATGCAAGAAGCAGTCATTCAACTGTCTTTATGTACTCAGATCTGCAAACTTTGCCTTGAACTCCAGCACAGAATGCAGTTTGGTCCTTCTTTCAAGAGGTCTCAAAAACATCTTAAAGACTGAAAGAACTTTACATTTTTTTGCCACGTCGTTTTAATTTCTGACGGATCTAGTAAGACAATATCCCCTAAAGTTTTGAGCAATTCTTCACTTGGTGCTTGATGGGCTTTTTCCATGATTAGCAAGTATTTGTCTTTCTAAAGTAACCTAGGAAACAATTTGTCAAATGATAAATGAGAAGTTATAAATCTGATCAACCCCGTTTGGAAAATCCAAGGACTCAAAATAAGTAGCGGGCTTTTGTCGATGAGAAAACACCACCTAATTGCAGACAACTTTTTAGAAAAGTTTGCATACACAGTGTGCATATTCAGGCCTTGGAAGACAGCAAAGCTTCACAGAGGATCAAGTTAGCAAACTGCAGTATATAATTGATGGAAAGAGCTATGTCTGCTTCTTCACAAACTTTTTTCTTCACAATAATCTATTGAGTTTTTTCTCCCATTAGGTCTTAGGATTTTTCTTTTCACAGATAGTGAAATCATTAGCTCTAATTGGCAAATTAACATGACCTCCCCATTGTCTGTTTTGTGTAGTGTGCAGCCTCTCTCAAATGCAGAAAACCCTATATTTTACTCTGTTAAATTACTGTTTTATACTTAAAATGCTTCCTTTATAATTCCGTTTGAATGCTAAAAATAACTTGCTGAAGCAGTATGGTTTAAAGTAACCAGGAAAGTCAGGAATTAGGGACTTCAGACTCTATTTTTGTGCTGCCACTGATTCACCAGTAGTCATTTTCCCTCTCAGCCACCCATACCTCTAAACCACATGGGCACTATTTTGCTATCTCATGTGGGCATTTTGAAGAATATCAGCCAATATGCACACAGCATTTTAAAGACCAAAGGCACTGAACATTATTACTATTAGATAGCAAATTTGTTTTGTTTTGTTTTGTTTTTAATTCGATTTCTGCTTTCATTCAGTTTGCATGAAGAGACTTAAACTGTCGTAAATAGCTTACATCTATCTGTACTCATGATTTTGGAAATCATCGCATGGACTTGGACTGTGATATAAAGCTAATTGAGACCTATAGAGAAAAATCTTGCTGACAAAAAAGCACTGTGGATGGAGCAGGCTCTCAGAGAGTCAACATGACTGTCCTTTGAAACGTTTCTTGTAAAGTAATGTTATCCACCCATTCTTTCACAGCCTTCCTGTCCACAGCATGGGAAATCTGTAGACTACTGAGATAAGAGCAAGCACTAACCAGCATGAAATTTTTATCGTGAAAGGCAAAAACCAAAATCAGAACTAACAAAGCAAGCAAACCTCATGGGAATGAAAATGGCAGAAGAAAATTCACCAGTCAAAAAATATAAAAAATTATAAGTACAATTAATTGTAAAATAGCAGGTTTTAATAGCAGTTGTCTTATCTTTACCAATTTAAAGAGACAGCTTTTGGAAAGGCAAGATGGAATGTAAAAGTTACCACTGTACAGACATGTACGGAGGAGAAATTAAAAAGATCTGGAGGAAACAATTGCTATCAAAGCACTGTGTGAAACCCTGTTTCTATAACATGCTTCGTACTCATCACCCAGTGAATTTAATTCTTTTCTTTCGCATCTTCTGTTTTCTTGTATAAGTCTCCTCACTACTATTGTATTTTCTATCATCAGCTTTATTTCAGTTAAGGTACTCTATTTGGCAAGAAGATGAAGATTATTAAAGAATTCCTATTTAGATGTTTCTACTTTCAGTGAAAAAGGAGCAAAGAAACTCTTTCCTTTGAATATTCTGGTTACCAAAATAAGTGTTTCTGCATTGACAAAGACTGATTGCTTTCCACTGCATTATAGAGTGTTAAGAGCTTTTATATTCCCTAGCTTCACTGAATGTGAACCTCTTGGCTGTGTTTTGCTATGGCAATTTCTATGCAGTTGGTCTGTCTTAATCAGTCAAGGCACTTTGCCATTCACCATTTGCACCCATTTTTCTATTACTTTATGCATCTCCAAAGACAAAAAGACGCTCTTCAAAAATGCAGTAAACTGTGGCTCTCCAGATGTGACAGATCCAATTCAGATTAAGCAAAACTAGACAGTTTATCTATTGTTACATACTCTACACAAGGAGAGATTTAGAAAATGAAATAGATTACATCTTTAAATATGGAAAGAAAATACCATGTAAGACTGGCAGAAAGCAGAAATATACAATAGCTAGATGAAAAATCAGTCTTTTTCTGACATTACTATTCTGAGGGGGAGTGTTGTGGGGAGAGGAGGAAAGCAAATCCACCCCCAGTATAACCTCTTAACTTCAGTGGTGTTCCCCAGGGCTCAGGAAGGCATTTCTGAAAGCCTTGTGGATGCAGGCAGTCCTTGTATAGCCACATTGATGCTAAAAGGAGTCCATGCAGATGCAGATGGTACAAATCTCACAGCAAGGCCAAGGCCAGATTTAAGTCTGGACAAGGCAGGTGCAACTCCCGTGGAGGGTATTAGGCCAAATGCAGCGGCAGTGTGGGGAGGGAGGAAATTGCTCTTGCAATTATTTTGCTGTGGAATTCAGCCCAGAAGTTAATGGGAAAGCAACACCTGCCCAAAGCTGCTCTGAAAACTCCACAAGATGTTCACAGAAAACCAACCTTACTTGATAGAGGAATTTATTTATACTGCTGCTGTTTCACTGGCCACCTTCCAGGTCAGGGCTCTGCTTAGTCAAGGGGAGTTAGGCCAGTGACAGCAGATTTAGGTCCTATTTAATCCTATTTCATTCTATTATTTCATATAAGCTTGTGAAACCTTTGGGGTTTTTGCCTTGAAATGTCTGTCATGACCAATGCAGAGCCTGAAAGGAGGGGAGAAAGCAAAAGAAACCACCCACCATCTGTTAGTACAAACCATTTTCCCAGTAAAATGTTGGTTTGGTATATTCTCTAAATAAAATCTACTTCTGAGTAATCTAAACTGTTGTGAACAGACAAGCTTATTAGCACTTGTCATATTTTATACAGAAACTACTGGAATAAGTTTCCTCCTGTACACTGACAAAGCCCTTGCAAAGAAGCCTGGAAATATAATACAAATTTGTGTCTTACAAAAAGAAGTCATACTTCAGTTGTGTAATTTCTTTGGAAATTTCCATGGCCATGCAGAAAGAACTTGTACTGGATATGGAAAACATAGGGTCAGTTCCTCTCGCTGGTAGACCTCTTGTGAGCAAACTACAGTTCTCTCTTCTGTACTCACTACATTAGAAAGTCAGAAATCAGGTGTATGACTATAACACGTGAGAAAATTGTGCTAAAACAGTTTAAATAGCCTGATCTGGTACAGGAGTACTGTATAAATGAGATTAAATTCTTAACTGTATTAGATAAATGGCCATGATGACAAATAAAGAGTACAAGATTAATTTTCTGTCTGAATGTTCAGAAATTATGTTAGAGCAGGTCTGTCCTAACTGAATCCAGCTGTCACTACTCCTTCGTTGTTTGGTCAAATTCACATCCTGTAGTTTTAATGCTGTGGCCCTTTTTTCAGCATATGTCCAAGTCACCTTGCACCCTGGAAGTCTCCAAATGTCTTTATCTTCACCAGAGAGTTAATTAAGAATAATGATAGCTTATCTTTGATACAGCAGAGTAACCACTGTAGATATCATCATCCTGTATCTCTGTGCTGCACCTTGAGGCCCACTACCATGACCTCCTTGAGACTGCTCATGCTGTCCACACAGACAGTAAGATTGGAAAGAGGTGGTTAGATATGTCTGCTTGACACTTAAATCTGCGTGCATCTCAGCACCCCTGATGCCTTAGCAAGCTGCTAAATGCTTTAGGTCTTGCCAGGCAAACTCAAACAGGTAATCTGCAGTCTGTTCGGGAGGCAACAACTTTGTCAGAAGATGGATGAGTCACAGATCATATAATCACAGATTCAGATGCTCATCTGAGTTCGTGTGCACAGATATAAATGAACTGTGCTGCAAAACCCAGATCTGTAAAAATCTTATGTGAAATAAAGGCATTTGTCTTTCAAGTGGACTGAAACGACATGCTTATACATTTCATGCTTCATATTGCTCATTACTAGAAAGAATCAATTTTCTTAAAAGTGTAGCCTCAATTTCACCACTTCCTAACAACTTCACACGTTCTAATTATTTTTTCTCCCACATTTATGACAATGTGACTAAGACCTAAGTTTAGCAAATAAAAAAGTTTTAATGTCTATGGAAAAAAACTTTTGCTGAATTTCATCAAGACTATGATTCTTCACAGAGATGACTATTCCATCAGTTATATGTTCAGCTACATAATTGTGGAGTTTTGTTTTGCTTTCCTTTTTTTTTTTTTTAAAGACCCCTGCCTCTGACAGAGACACCATTGCATCTGAAATGGCCGTATTTTGTTTTGGATAGTTCCTGTCCAGGACAAAAGCAGAGAAAAGCTACACAATAATGATCTTTGCATTTTCCAACATGAGAGATTGTCCTGCAATAAAATTACACAGAGTAGAAACCATCCTCCTTTTTCCAGAGATCTTTGATTCTCCAAAATTTTCAGGTTGCCAAATTTAATTATGATTCTATAGTTGTTGACTTTGTATGAGCACACAATAAACTATGACAATTTACAGTTGTCCATCTAGAGAAGGACTGTGTCAGTATTTTATAGTGTAATTGCTGCATACAACAATAGCATAATAGCTCTTTAACTAGTCTACAAACTCTTTAGAAGTGTTCATTGTACCCTTTCAGTAACTGCCAGAACCTAATCAGAACACTAATTGTCACATCATCAGTTGACTTTTGTGCCAGAAAAACCTTTTTTAGGCGCAGTTGGGCTTCCAGAGAAGTTCTGTCAAATTACCTTGGGTTATTCGAACAAGTGGTGAAAAATTTGGCAGAAAACATAAAACAAGAGCAAGCAAACAAACAAAAGTTCAGAACTTTCTGCAACTGTGGTACAAATAAAACTGGACAGGACCTGTTTTTTAATCCAGGACACAAAAGGCATAGAACAATTCAAATCCACATGCTTCAATCTGCCCTCCTCCCCACAAAATACAATGACTATATCCAAATTGCCTATTACGAACAGGTTTTAGTATTTGCTTCTGTCGTGGCTTAACCCCAGCCAGCAACTAAGCACTACGCAGCTGCTCACTCACTTCCTCCTGCACCCAGTGGGATGGCGGAGAAAATCAGAAAAAAAAGTAAATCTCGGGGGTTAAGATAAGAACAGTTTAATAGAACAGAAAGGAAGAAACTAATAATTATAATAATAACAATAATAAAATGACAATAATAATAATAAAAGAATTGGAATATAGAAGTGATGGAAAATGACATTGCTTACCACCTGCCAACCAATGCCCAGTTAGTTCCCAAGCTGTGATCAATCCTTCCCAGTCCAGCTCCCCACCCAGTATATACTCAGCATGACATCACGTGGTATGGAATACCCTGTTGGCCAGTTTGGGTCAGCTGCCCTGGCTGTGTCCCCTCCCAACTTCTTGTGCCCCTCCAGCCTTCTTGCTGGCTGGGCATGAGAAGATGAAAAATCCTTGACTTAGTATCAACACTACTCAGCAACAACTGAAAACTTCAGTGTGTTATCAACATTCTTCTCATGCTGAACCCAAAACATAACACTATACCAGCTACTAGCAGGACAATTAACACTATCCCAGCCGAAACCAGGACAGCTTCCACTCACATCATTTGCAATATTACCTGCTGGGTGCTACTGGCTGTAAATAGGATGCAAACTGAGAAATGAACAGTCTGGACAATTATTGGTCATTCTTTGAGCCATATTTTATTTACCAGTATACATATATTTAGTGACTGTATCTCTAGTAGATGTACTTTTCCAAATAGCCTGGCCAATTTAGCTATGGGGATTAACAGTCGACCCTGGAGATAACACTTGAGGGTAGCTATCCTATTGGTCCTTATAAATGCTTAGTAAATATGTTTATTTAGGATTAAACTTACTTAATATTTCTCATGGTCCATACAAATTTATACCTAGTCTGCGTTGTCATCCTCTGTTGTTACTGTTTCTGTCTGTTTGCTACTCAAAGTATCACAGAGGATGAAGACAGCCAGATTCATGCTTTCATTTTAGCGTCAAAGACTTTTATGGTAGTGCCAGTAAGGCATTTTGACCCCAACCAAGGAGGTTAGTGTCTAACTTCGGCTCAAAAAAAAATGAAGGGGAAAAACAAGAAAAAAAAAGGACCAACTAGCTGATTAATTCTTTTTAATTGAACTAATTCTCATGGAACTGTACCTGTGGTAATCCAGAAAACAGTCACCTCTGATTAATATATATTATACAATTAGAAACACAAAGAAATTTTTTTAGTATCACCTATTAATCTAAATAGTTTCTTCTAAGTCAAGCCACGTTTTACACAGACATTTTAATTTAAGGATAATTTTTGGAGCCCTGTTTACATTTAGCAAAATTTAGCTATGATAATTTGTAAATTTAGTAAGCATTTTAAATAGGCTTGGAGTTTCCTGTTTGATTGCTGTTGAGACATTGCAGACATATATTTATCATGCACTTGTTTTGGTAAGGAGATCCTCAGCTTATCTCTTGGATGTATGACTGTGCTCATGGCTAGGTACAATTTGGGATCTGAAACATGAAGATATAACCCATGGCTCACAAAGGCCCTGAGCCACAGTTAGCTGGTGTCTAGGAGCATGTGCTAGGAATATGACATGGTTTCCAATTCTTATATCGTTTCTGGACATGCACTATTGGCATCTGTTGGAGGCAGGGTGCTGAGCTAAGTAGGGTTTGCTATGGCCAAATACAGCCATTGTTATGTTCTCATGTCCTAAAACCAGTATAATCACAGAAACATTGCTCTGCTTGAGCTAATAAATCTTCCCCTTCGGCAAGAATAGTTAGTTTGTCTTTGGTACCACACTAAGACAAATTTATTACTTCTTCTTCCAGAGCTGGATTGATCAGCGCTAACTTGCTGCTCCTGCAGGCTGTGCTGCTCAGCGTATCTTTATGTTCACTCAACCTCTTTTAACAAACAGGACTGTTGCTGATATCTAAAAGCTACAATTTTCTATGTTTTTTCTCCTCCTTCCACCACTAAATCTTTCCTATAACTGTAGCTCAGATTTTACCTTTTTACTATGAGACTCAGAGTATTAGAAATACTTCTTATATTTTACATGTAGTGTTAAAGCCTGTGATAGTAGATAGAGGAATACAAACACAAGAGGCTCTTAAATTCATGTACTTTTAATTGCAGATTTTTTCCAGCTGTGGAGGGAAAAAATGAAAATTTGTGGCCCTAAAAAAAGGCAAAACCCAAGTAAAAACTACCTCAAGCATATTATATTGAATATCTCATGGCTTTAACCCATTTTATGCTTGTCAGATTTGCGATACTGGGACTTGGCTATTTCAACTCACTAGCTAGTAAACTGAGGAATATTTTTATCTTCTTCAGCAGGTCAGCAATCTGAACACTGAAATAAACAGGCAGAATACATTCTCATTTCTGAGAGGATCTAAATTTGAAATCTAAAGGATCTAAATTAGAAATCACTGACACTCAATTTCACCTACATTGATAAGCTTAATGGAGGCAGATAGTAATAGATTTTAGTACCCTCTGTATTGATTAACAAGCTTCTAGGAACAAGGTATCTAATATAAAGCCTCAATTCAGATTTAAAATGGAAACTTCACTTTCCACTATTATTTCAATCTACTTGCTTTTAGCAGTGTGGAATGATTGCTGGCGGTGACTTACTGATATGTCCCTCCTCTTAAGGGAAGGTGAACCTCCAGGGTGGAATGCAGTGGATATGCAAGAAATCTGTTCCATAATAACTCCCTAAGTAACATAGCCTGCAACCTTAGTTGTTAGCAACACCGGGGAGCTTGGTATGCTGACTCTAAGAGAAACAACACGGAGGGTGGAGTGGAGTGAAGACACCGTGTCCAGGCTCTGTGATATCACCTCAGGGATGGGGAACTACTGGAACAAGAATGGAAGGTCCTTGCATTGAATCCACTGAAGCAAGGACGTGAAATAATGGGGGTTCTGTCAATGCTATTGTCTTACTCCTGATTTATATCATAAGTGCCCAGTTCTGGAGTAGTGACACGCTAAATTATGTTCTCTGGGTGAACTTTACTCATTATAATCTCATTATAATCCCCAAAACACACTTCCATCCCCAAAACCACCCACCTCCAAGGTACAACCACCCCTCACTGAGCATGCGCTCTGAA
>VYZV01035304.1:523513-575947 GCA_013401275.1 Pandion haliaetus | reverse complement strand
CCCCCCCTTTTTTTGTTTTAATTTTCCCCCTTCCCTCCCCTCTCTTTTAAGTGGATTTTTTGCTCTCACTTCAATAACACGCCGGCTCTAATTAGCTGCAATATTAAGAAACGCTGCTAAATGGCAGTTTTATCGGGTTTGTGCAGATAGGAGGAACGCGGGGACCCAGCGAAACACCGTCCAACGCGTTCGGCGCTGGATCCCCGCCAGCAACCACCGCTCGCTCTTTTTATATGGAAAACCGGCAACATTTTGGAAAGCAGCTTTAAAACTTTGACTTATATTTTACATGCTAAATAACGGGGAGAATGGCGACAGCGTTACAGAAAGCTTCAAACCCTGCAAATATTTGAATGGGGCTTTTTTGTAAAGTAGAGCAGCTGTCAGTCAGCTGGCTTTGACAGCCTGCCACAATTTTGTCATTTAATAGTGGGTGTTAGGCTAAGTGCAAAACACTCTGGCAAACAGATGTCAAACCTACATCTCATATAAATGGGGGTTGTAAAATTGAGTTTTAACCCACATATAGGGTTTTAAAAAGCGGTGCCAGTGTGTAAACTGCATACAAAACAGAGATACTGACATTCTCCCGTGTGGGCTTGTTATTTAAAGCAGGCTTATTTAGAAATCTGACCTCCAAATTATGCTAAATCTTCCTACATTTCAAGCAGTGGAATATGAGAACGGTGCTTGGGAAAGTCGAAATTAAGGACAAATATGATGGCTCATTGAAAGGGGCTGATTGCCGTATATACTGAAAAACCAGAGCTCTTCATTTCCTCAACTCGCCGTTGCTCTTCCAAATCTGAAGTGCTGGAAGGAAGGAAGGAAGAAGGAAGGAAAGGAAGGAAGGAAGAAAAGGAAGGAAGAAGGAAGGAAAGGGAAGAAGGAAGGAAAGGAAAGAAGGAAGGAAGGAAAGGAAGGAAAGGAAGGACGGAAGGAAGGGAGAGAGGAAGGAAGGGAGGGAGGAAGGACAGAAGGAAGGAAGGGAGGGAGGAAGGAAGGAGGGAAGCAAGGAAAGAAGGAAGGAGGGAAGGAAGGAAAGAAGGAAAGAGGGAAGGAAGGAAGGAAGGAAGGAAGGAAGGGAGGGAGGGAGGAAGGGCTTGGCAGGGTCCGAGGTTTCAGGGACTGTTTTCCACAGCGGGACCCGAGGGGGTTGATGCGGGAGAAGGCGGCAGGGAAGGAAAGACCACAACCGCAGGGAGCGGGCAGCCTCGTAGGGTGGGCGAGGGACGGCGCAAGGAGGTGGCCGGACCCGCGGGCAGGGGGGCAGGGACCCGCCCGGGACACGGCAAGCGAGAGGAGGAGCGGTAGCAGGAAAAAACAGCAGTCCCGGTTAATCTCTTCTGAAGTTACAGTTAAAAATACGAGCCGCTTCTCTTTTTGAACTCACGTTTCCAAGGCTCGTGTCTTCACAGAGATGTGATTTTCCCCTGCGCTTCGAGGGACCCCCCTGACAAATTTCCCTTGAACATTTTAAAAATGTCATAAATATTTATACCAAAAATTGTTCGTTGCCTCAGCTGGCTAGAACGAAGCAGGAAGAGAAAAGATGGTAATTCACTGCACGAATAATGTTATATGGATGACATCAAATTCCCTAGAATAAGTCTGCTCCCACATCACGGCTTCGGAAGCTGAACATGTAGCTTCCTAAACAAGTCGACATGAGGGGATTAAATGAAAAATTCAGTCAAAGAGAATTGTTCGTATTAATAATTAACCGTAGATTAAACACACGCTCAGCTGATCTGCTTGCCGAGTACTCGGTTGCAGCATTTGCATGGTCCTAGCCGGTGTCAACGAGTAGAGGAATGCGCACGGGGTGATTATTGATTATACGCAGTCACTGCCGTCTGCTGAGTCCCATTTGACCTGAACTCTCCCCCCGCGCCCCCCAAACCCCGCTGCTTGATCCCAGCCTTCTCCTCTCCGCAGGTTTTTGTGGGTTTGTTGTTTTGCAGGGGCTTTCACCCCTTACTTTCGCAGAACGACAGACAATGAATGCCCGGGACGCCAGCTAACCCTGCCCCAGGTGTTCAGAGAACACGGGGAGAAGGGAATGCCCCCCGACACGCTGCTTTCGGGACTGAGCTGAAAGTCGCTGACCTCAGGACCCCCAGATTTAAAAAATAAAAATAATAATAAACAAAAATCTATAAAGCCCAGTGGTGGCTGGAGTGCTCCAGGCTGAGGTTACGGGGACTCCCCGGGTCACAAGCGCCAGCCCCGAGGTAAGCTTTCTTCCGTGCTTTGACAACGCCAACTACAGCCTCGCATCGGGTAGAATCGTCGAAGAAGAAATCGGGTTTTATTCCGCAACACTTGCCTCCGAGTGGTTGTCAGTGAACGGGAGCCGCAGCTGGGGCGTGCGGCGGCTGGCAGAACACCCCGGCTCCAGAGCCGAGCCGGGGACAGTCCTCATTCAGTTCCCTCAGGCGGAAAGAACGCCTGTAGCTGTTATCCAGCCCATTTCCCTGCGCAGAAAGGCGATGATAAAACCGTGCCCCTTATTTTTAAACAAGAACCTGACCAACAAATCCGGAAAAAATATTTATTGATAGCCTTGATATAAAAAAACTCCGGCCACCTAAAAATTGACATTTTGTTACCTCCAATGTGATTGCTTTTTTACCGGTGTACTTGTGCTTTCCAACGCAGACACAGCTGTCCCTTTTTCAGCATTCTGCCATGAAACAGTTCTGAACCTCAGAAGTCAAAATATAACTGACAGATAATTTTTTTTTCCCTCAAATGCAGCAGTTTTGTTAAGTCTTGAAATTAAGTCCAGTGACGACCTGCCTGTCCTAAAATTGCTCTGAAATACAGATCTGCACCCTCTCCAACTGCAGTGTCACCAGAAACCCAGGCACTCAACTTGTATTTATTCCCACACTTCAAACGTTAATATTAGTATGTTTTCAGGGTGGAAAAACTACGGCACAAATTCAAACGATAGAGCTGGAAAACGACTAAAATAACATGGGAAATGGAAATGAAGATGACTGATTTTACTGTTTAAGGATTAAATGGGCTTTGTGCTAGAGCTAGGAAACACAAAAATCGCTAAAATCGTGTCTTGCATGGGCTTGCTTCCTGTGACTGTGGTGGAATTTTGCCTGATCTACGCTGGAGTGAAATCAGAGGGAAGCTACAAGACCTGTAACGTGAAGGCTGCAAGCTATAAAAATCAACAGGTGAAACCTAATCGCACCGCTGCACAGAACGGAGTATTTACACTGTTTCTGTTGATTCTCTCATGTCGGTTTAGAGCAGCAGATAGTAATTGAATTGTTTTCTTGGTGTTTTTTTTCTAGGTCCTAGATTTGCCTCCCCTCTGAATAGGGTCTGAAGTCTGAACCACATCATTCAAGTGCAGAATATACGTTCCAAGACCAAGGTGCAAATCAGTTTTTCAAGTGCCTTGTGAGCAGAAAGTACGGGGTGGGGATCAGGTCATCCCACTGCAACGTGATCCAGTCACCTGAGGAAATCATTAACGTTGAAGGTAGTGCTGTAAAATGGAGCGTGGCTTAGCACCAGGCCTTGTGGCTTGTCAAAGAGACCGAGGCAAACTAATGCTCCTCCTTGATAAATGAAGCGTTTAGACACTGCCATCACTGCCGTGAGCCCACTGGAACATGTTACGGCTTTAAGAAGTCAGTTTCTGAGCATGCAAGCACAAGAGGTCTAACTTGTACCGTGATGGCAAAAACGTTTGCACGTATTTTATATACAGTTCGCATTATATATTTGTATTTCCTGGGGGAGGTGAGAGCACATTGTCCATTTGAAGCCCTAGCTGTATATGCAAATAGGGGGTATATATTTTGTTCTATTAACTCTGTAGAGGTTCCAGTGCCGGAGAAGTGCCTTCTCAGGCCATCGGGATGAGAACACCATAATGAGGCATAGCTTGCTGAGACAGTGGCTGCTATGAAACTATTGGAACCTTTCAGCTCCTCTTCCAGTGAAGATGATTCACTTTTGCTGGGCTCCTCAGCTGTATTACCAGGACTGCCACTGGTTCAGCCGGTGGGTTAAATTGCTTTTCTGTTACATTAGCTCCAGCTGTGCTGACGATTTGTTGCCTCAAGCTTCACCCCAGGGTCCTGATGCCCTGCTTGTCCCCACTGCAGAAATCCTGGGCTTTTGGCTGGGACGGCCATCTTATCTCCTTTGTGAGGAAACCTGGAGGGAGGAGGGAGGACGGTTTGCTCCGGAGCCTTCTCCTCATAGGCGATATGGACACGAGCCACTCTGAACTGGGAGCCAGGGACTCACTCCCCGCTGCAGACCACAAAAGCAGTTCACAGGCATTGAAACATTGCAATTAACTGAATGTTAACAACGATTAAGAAACAGCCTGAGGTCCTTCGGTAAGTCCTTTAGACTTCAGCATTTGTAGGGATCCAGGGTATTTAGACACAAAATTCTCCCTGAAATGAAGAGAAGCTCTGCATCTAAATCCCTGGCTTTAAATCTCCTTGAGCTGAAGATGTGAGATATCTGACTTAATCTCTCCGAGCCTCCACTGAACCATAGATACGCTGGCTACCGTAACACACAGGCACATCACAGAGGAATTACGAGTATAAACTTGCTAATACTTTTAAAGAGAGATAAAGAGGTAGCAAATGTGCTAAGGATTATTATTACTATTTACCCCCATGACACTCACTGGGACGGGAAAGCGGGAAATAATGTTCAGAATATGTGAGGAATTGTTTGACAATATCTCTGCTACTAATGCGATGACTGTCTAGTGGAGTTGTGGTTGCTGGGAATTCACACACTGATTTGATGGAGAGATAAAAGAGTGGAGTTTATATGGAATAAACCCCTTTTGAATAAAACAATCTGCATAAATGCTTTAAGAAAGCCTATAATTATGATAAAAATGTTGCTCAGAGTTAAAATTATGAAGCAATCAAAATTTATAAACAGTCTCTCATCGACTTTTAATCATACTTTCTCATATACAAACTGTAGAAAACATATAGTAGCGATATATAACAATACAGATTTTATTTTCAGTAATTTAGAGTCTCATGCCATGCTCTTTAATCAGACAAAGCTTGGCTTGTCAAGCTCTGCAGGACTACCCTTAAATGTCAAAAACCGCATAAAGGCCACTAGTTTTATATACACTTAGCTGAGGCTTCAGCCTGCTAGCAGCTGAATACCTCTGGAGAGGTGCTGTGCACTCTCCGGGCTAGATCCAAAGCTTTCGGTGGTCCTATTCCCACCGAGAGTCTGTGGATCAGGGCCCCTACTCCCACCGCCTCCTCTGGCAATGCTCACTCAGCGTAACGCAGGATCCGACCCACACCTCCCCTGAAATCCTCTCGTAGACATTGCTCTTCATTTGTGATTCATTAAGGAGAACGCTTAAATTATAGGCATCGTGTAGGACTTGGATGGCAAGAGATATTCAAAGGAAGGAATATTTGTAACGGGAACCTTGCCAATTTGAACGGTAGCCTACCATGTCTATAAGCTCCATTGTTTCCCTTGAGCTGAACTAGCTGAACGCATTCAGGACGCATTCTGATAGCAACATGCCTCCCTTGGCAAGTAGTAAAATTCACTGGTACTATTGTGTCATAGAAGTGTTATCACAGATAGGTCAAATCAATGAAATATTTGCTTCAAACAGTATATATTTCTTTTAAATGCAGTATTACTAGATTCTTTTCTGAAACAGAACGGCATGCAGAGCCTTCCACCTGAATTCCTTATGAAAATGAGATCTTCTATTGAATTGACTGGCACAGCTCTTATTGATAGGCTAATGGTTCGACTCTCCTTAATTATCAGAGTAAACAGCCTTTTCTGCTAAAACATTGATTCAACTGCTGCTTTCAGCTAGACATATTAATAAGGAATAACTGCACTGAGTTTCCCAAGGTTTACACCTTTCTAATGGGGCGTGAAATGATGTCCACAAATACACTCTTTCGATGCTCTCAAGAGGAGAACCCCTTGCATGACTTCCTACCGATCCCAGCTATCTTCAGGTCCTTGGGAGCCCACCCACCTTCCCCTGACCAAAAGCCTGAAAGACAAGTTACCACGAGCGCAGGTGGCAAGGAGGAGGACTGGAGGAGTCTCCCTCCACCGTCTGTGGAGCACATTCTAGGAGATGCTCATCCTGTTAGTTTGTGGCGCAGTATGAGTACTTTGGGTTCTTTCAAAGAAACAGTGCTGTATTTGTTTTATACGGATCCTGCATGCTTGAAAGGGAAACATATTTTGGGCTTGAGAAAGTAAAACCCCAGCCTGATCCACTGCTAGATGATGTAGACGGCAGTTTTTTAAAGGACAGGGAAGCACCACGCATGCAGGGTCATGTGCGTTCTCCGATAGCATTGGACTGTCAAGTAATGGCATTCCTGGATGTGCTTGTCATGCTCCTACCCATGCCCCAAACCCAAGCACGGTGCGACTTCCCTTTCCAGCCACCCCCCAAAAGACCATTGTGATTTTGGGAGTTTGTGATTTTGTGAGAGAGAGGCAGGTATTTTTTCTTCTTTTTACAGCCCAGTTTCCTCACTCTTGGCCCTGTTAGGGGTTTGCCTACAGAAGGATGGGCAGAAGTTACTTTCTGTGATTAATATGATGCTCCATTTAAAGGACTTCTTTGCTATGAAATCTCTCTATTTAGCAGTCTATAATCACTGAATGTAAACATCAAGCCTCACTTGGTATCTACCTGTGCGCCTAAAAATGTGGTTCTGTTTCCCACCACAGCTGAGACAGGTGACTGTCATGAGTGCTCTCTGTAGGACTGAGAGCAAAAATAATAAAACAAAACCTAAACAGACCTAAAGCACGAAACCAAACATTCTGTACACTTATATTAAAATTATATTGACAATTGGGAGCACGAACTACCTAACTAGACTTCTTTCTGTTTTACAAACTGCAACATTTGTTTAAAAAAATCTAAAGCATAATTGCAAATTCAAATTTCCTCCCCATTCTCACATCGACATTTGTGTTTTTCTCTTAGCATCTCCCACATGTTAATGCAGCAGCTTCCTAGCCCTCTTGTTATATGTTGCATTCAATGTTACAGTTTAGCAAATTCTCCAATTGTGTTGGTGCTTGCTTTCACAGACACGGAGAGCAATTTGACGTGTCCTTTTAATGAGTCATTTTCATGCAAGGAGGAAAACAGTGGTTGGGGAAGTTATTAAAGCTTTCTGCTCATTGATTTTAAGACTCTCTACCGAACCTATGTTGCTTAAAACCCATCTTGTTTTGTTAGAAGGGTTATTCAAACCATCTTTTCTTCTAACTTAGGAGTTTGAAGAACTCCAGCTTCCTTCTACTCTTTTGCAGGGCCTGCAGATTTGTCACTGAACTGACTCTGCCACAGAACCGTGCAGTGAAATCCAAGATTTCACTAAAAAAGTTTTTAATACTTGGATTGCTAATGAGAACTGTCCAAATGTGAAGAGGATGCAAAAGCATTTATGGATGGTAGGGCAGATACAAGCCTGGCAGGGCCAGGTGTTCTCTTCATCTGTAGCAGGCGTTGACTCTAAACCATAATGGTGACAATATAAATGTCATTTTTTAAGCTGTGCTCCTGCTGACCATTTCAGTGATGTGTCTAATGAATACACAAATCTACTTATCTTGGCTGAATGCTGAGGTGGACAAAGGGTGGTATGCCTGAGAGAAAACTAATTGCAACGGATGGTTTCTTCAGAGGAACAAGGAACTCGGGGCCCAGCAAAACGACTGTGAGAAGAACAGATCTGCCAGATCTCCTCTACTGGCCCTTGAAGTCACTACGGCAGTCGTCATAACCCTGCCTATGCTCACAGGTGTTTCTGCACCAGGGTTCTTTTGGGGTTGCACTTATCTGATAAGTCTCGGAGAGATGGCACATACTGAGCTTTCAAGCGGTAATAAAGCGGTGCCCAACCTTTTGGCTACAGTGGGCCACATGAGCTGTATCACGCTGTAGAACATAGGTGTGCTTTCCTAGCCCTTTGCTCTGGACAGACAGCTCAGACGTGGCCTGGCTCCATGACGGAGGTAGATTGAGGTACACGCCATCCTGTCCCTGTGCTCAGCTTTTCATCGGACGCACCGGCAAAGAGCTGTGGCACGTATGCCAGTGGTGGGTTCCCTGATCTAAACCATCTAGACTTAATAGCTGTTGGGTGTGCTGCTGAGCACGTGCACCCTACAGCAAGGGATACAGCTGCAGTCACCTAAGGCGGGGGGAGAATGTTCAACAAAAGCCATAAAGGAAGGTGGTCCCCGTACCATGTTGCAGACACACACATTCCCACGCGTATGTGGCATTTAGCAGGGGCTGTGTGCAGTGTGTGCATGCAAAGGATGAACTTCTGGTCATGTTGCTGGGGCAGGAGTGTGTGCCGGGGCCCTTGGGGAAGAAGGTTGCAGGACACAAACAGCCAGAACAATTAATCTAGACTACAGCTCCCTCCCTGGGGCAAGCCGGTGGGTCAGAGGGAAGAGGCTACAGGTTTCGAAGAATGTTTTTCTGGACTGGATCTTGCCTGCTGGGCACGTGCAAAGCACATCGGTACAACTCATTACTACAACTCAGTCTTGCAAAAGCAAATTTTGTTGGAAGAAGGGACTGTTAGAAAGCAAAACCTACAGGACTCAGGTGAGTCCATTTAAAAGCAAAAATGTAGCTCAAATATGTTTTTTTTTTAAACTAAAGAAGAGTCTTCTAAAAGCACGGATGGCCCATAGTTTAGTTGAAACGAAGGTGAAATTGGTAGCTGAAGCTACTGGTGAACATAATTTATAGAGTCCAGGTGTAAGAATATATTTTCCAAAGTACACAAACAAAATGCCAATTATTAAATAAAAATCCTAATTCAATAAAAACGTTTTCTTTTTGGGCAAAATGACATTGGCTGTACTTAAAGTCTGTATATTAGGATGACATAGGTCACTGTGAAATTGTAAAAGTCTTACCAAATAGTGAGACCACAGCAGTACATGCTGAACTACCTAAACCAGCCACAAATTGTCTAAACAAAATAATTTGATACTGGCTGTTTTCCACATTTTAATTAGCAAGAGCAGACGGCTGTTGCATAATCCTATTTAATGTCTGTGCTTGATACCTCCCGAACAGCTCAGTGATTAAGTTCATACCTTAGTGTGGCTAAATGCATTAGCTGAAAGAAAACCGCTAACACTAAGATTCACTTTCTGACATAGATTTAATGCAAGCATGTTTCCTTCCACTGGCTTAACAGAGAAAAAGCTCTATTAACTCATAGCCTGTTGGTTGCAAAGATGCCCTGAGGTATTTTGTATAAATGCATATTGATGTCTCATGCGAATTTTTCCTCCCCAGCAGAGTTTCTTTGTAACAGAGATCACAGTGCCCCCATTAGATAATCACCGCTCTCAACAACATCCAGCCTAATCATGCAATTGATCACAGTAAATCAAAGATTTGGGAATTCTCCGAACAGCTGTCTGCAGCTAACCCTTTCCGTGCAACGGCCAGGTGTGCCCCAGAGGCCGATTTATGAGAGGGGAAGGGAGGGCAGGTGCTGAGTGTGCAGCCCACCCCTCTGCAGCGTCGGGTCCCCAGGTACCGCGGGGGCTGTGGTACCTCTGCTCCTCCCTGCTGCTGGTGCTGCTGCTTTGGACTGTTATTTGCCACAAAGCAACAAGCTCTCCAGTTGTGTTAATTATGGTGGCTAACAAGCTACTCACATACCTGTGTGCAAGATGAAAAAACACTAATTAAACTCTCATCAGTTAAGACTTTTAGAGTCACAGTGACAGTTCCACCCTGCGTTCCTACTGGTAACCTTTTTTCCTGTGGTTTTTTTTTCTCACTTTTTTTTTAGTTCCACGCAGCCCTGCTGTTTCCGCTGAGGTTATGAGATACAAGCTACAGAGCTGGCATCTCACTCCTGCTTCCTTATTTGAGTCTTAATGTTTAAAGAGTATTTTGTCTGGTGCCCATGTAAAAGGGCAGTGCTTTAAGCGTGTGCTTTACCACATCAGGCTATATATTTTAAGATGCTTAACTGTTTCTTCACATGAGAAAAGCAACCTGCCTGTTCAACATGGGCATGAGCCGTTATTGGCAGAGAACTTCTGTACATTTACTTGGACAAATAAAGATTTACATAAACACAATTTTTAAACGTTTCAAAATGTAGAAATGAACATAGTGAAAAAAATTGTAAGTGATTACACAAGACTTTGAGAATTTTACAAACTCTGCTCTGTTGCTTTCTCTAAAAAAACCCCAAAACTACCAGAAAGAAAACTATGTTCTATTTTATCTCTCCTGGAATATATTTTATTACAAAAGTCTAGAATATCTATTGCTTTCTGTGCATTTTAATAATGCATTTTAAAAAATTTTAAAGGGAGGATACATATTTCTGTTTACTGAAATATTTATTGGATGACAGAACGTATGGATCTCAGTGAGATGCGTACACACGGTTTTAAAAGAAAACGGCAGTGGATAGCTGGTGGCAGGTTTGTCTTAAATACGAAGGGGTTTTTCCTGTGACTGGCAAAGTTACAAGAGGCTTGATTAACCTCTTTCCCCACCGGGCTCTGCAAGTCCTGATTTCCCAGCGATAAATACCAATTCATTTTGTGAATTGTGGATTCTTTGTAGAATGTACAGATTTCTGGCATCAACTCTTCAGCTGGGCTTTGCTGTATAAAAACTCGGTGTGCTGACATTGAGGCTCACCCTTGTTATTTGTATGATTCCTGTTCTTTTCAAATGCAGTACAGTCTCACAGGTGAGGTCTAGGCAGAAGCACCCTGATCTAGGGCCCACACCTGCTCCGTTCAGGAGCAAGGGACAACATTCCATTTCTTGTCAGTGGTGGAAGAACAGGTGCATAATTTCGAGCTTCATTTCTATAAGGAAGTCAGTTCTGTGAATGTAGCCACTATGGTTTAGCGATAAAAAGAAGCATCAACATGGTTTTGTATTAACACTGACATTGTTTGCTGAACCAAGACCACAAACAAACTCACCAAAGTTTTATTGCTGTTGACCTGTAAATTAAGGAGTCTGTTTCTTTCTGAAGGCCAGCAACGATAACTGCTACATAGATGATCAATGTAGCTGGACTTCTAAGGAAGTCCAAGAGGTATCCTTCATGTCCTCAAGACATGACCTCTGCAGCAAATACCACCTCTGGCTGTGCGTGTAAAATGTTGCTGCTGCCAGTTTCACTAAGTCTGGCTTTTGCCCAGGAGGCAGAGAGAAACACGACTTAAGCCCGAAAAAATGTTTGCGGACAGGACCTGAGATAGATGTCTCCCAAATCCTAAAATGGATTTTACGGTCCTGATTCACCAGTCCTTTCTTCCACAGAGCTCCTGCTGGATGCAAAACAGAGTTCAATGGGGGAAAACTACTGTATGAGTGCATGACGTGCAGTATACTAGAATACATCTAGAATTAAGTTAATGTTCTCTTGAGGTGAAGGTGAAAACCAGTACTAAAGATAGTGTAATATACTATTGGTCCACAAGAAGTTTTTTAGATTTTTTTTTTTTTGTCTTTATGCATTTCTGTTTGGGGGCTTTATTTCAGGCAAAGCAGAAATTTATAAAGATCCCCCTTATTCCATCTACATCCAACAAATACCAGAAAAAAATACAAATGTATGCAAGGATATTAGATTAATTATGGGGAACACTGTGCTTGTTAATGATTTTAATGATATTTGTTTAAAGACACTGGAATAAATGATAAGGCTCTTTGCATTGTACTTCTCTGAAGTCCTTGTGATAACAAAAAGTTTGTGATTCCTCTGAGCAGCCAGAAGTGGCTAATCTGGGACGCCTGATATCCAGCACCGAGAAAGAAATCTTATTTAAAATAGGGCCATTCTTAACCTCCATCTCTGCTTCTTCCATCTCCCTCTCCACTCCCAAAGATAGTTTATGTGTTAAGCTCTGCATCTCAAAGTGAAACCAGGTATTTCCTAAAGACATGGGTCTACATGGAGAATCTTTAGGAACTCAAAGTCCCTCACACTGAATGCCTTTTTTCTGTTGGCCTGGCTTGGAAATAAAAGCTGAAAAGTTATCTTATGAGAATCAATGGCATATATTAGAGAACACAGAAAGTAAAAACACAGTCCAGGTAATGAATGGAATAACTTTAATTATGTTTGGTTTGGGTGTATGGACTCAGTAAATCTCACTTATACAAATGTGTTTTAAAGTTAATTATCTACTATAATTTCCATCTAAATATATTAAAGGGACTTTTTTCTCATTCTTAGTCTTCTGTGAAATCATTTGAGCATCCAAATGATTGAGCTCTGGCATAAAACTGTTGACATTAAAATAAGGTGTAATAAAGAGAACAGGGTAATTGCTAGGAGGTCAATGAAGAGAAAAGGAAGCAGCTGGGCTTAATTTAACAGTAGCAATGCTGGGAAGTGAAATAGCTGCTGAAGAACGGCCATTTGGATGACCTGCATTGAAGAAACCAAAAAATGACTTAACATTTTCTTATTTTCAGATAATCAGAATCGAGTTACGGACAGTTCTGTGGTTGAAAATACAGACAAACTGAGTGGGATGCACCTTGCCAAAAGTCTGTGTTCTCAAAGTCTGTATCTGAGCTGGTGATCTGAACCCTCTGTAAAGTCAGCGGAAAGAAAGAGGTTTTTGAAAGGCATGACTGATTTCTTCCTAAAATACATGTCTAAAATGTAGTTCTTTAGAACTACACCTATTTTTCTTCACTGGATATGAAGAGACCTGGAGGTAGCAAGTTCAGATGTGGACATCTAAAATTAGATGATGTAAATGCCAACAGAGGAATCTCTGATGCTGGAAAACCATCAGCAGTGTAGGTGGAACAAGGGAAGATCAGGCAGTAAGAGCCTTGGACACCTGCCAGCTGCTGCCACAGCAGATCCTTCAGTGGGGAACTTCAAGAGTGTCCCCCGACACTACATAAACTTAGCAATTGCACCAGTCCTTGGTTTTGTAGAATATATACGGGCTAGATACTGTGGTCACAAAGTCAGAACGAGGATTCTTGTTTCATGACCTTGTTTCTAGAACAAACCTGCTGTATGAACTGCTAAATTGGCAGTATACATCAAAGTAGTCCTGAAAGGAGAAATCCTCTGGGAGCAATATGCTCTTACGTTGCTTAGTGATGCATGAAGCAACCAGAGCAGGACCACAAATCTTTAGCCCTAAGAAGCCTTAGATTTGCTTTTATTGTTGACTCAAAAATACACACTGACATGAAGCCATTATCTGTAGCTAGGGCTGGCGATAGTCTTCCTTGAAGAGAAGTCTACTTCACAGACTCCCAAACACCTTCAGTTGTTTTTAAGTTAGGTTTTGAGGGTGTTTATCTAGAAGTGTGTATGTCCTGCTGGTTTACTGCACTTCTCCTTTTGATCTGGGGAATGCACTGTAATGCTGTGCTCTGTAATCTGCATTATTACCAAAATATTTTTCCACTGTGATTTTCAGCTATTTGGACATTTGAAATGTTCGTGTTTTGCACTCACAATTCAACTCTGGGCACCAGCCTGTTTTCCTGGGCTATGGCCATCAGCAAACAGGTAGCTGAAAGTGCAAGTGTTCAAATGTATAATCACGTATGCATTCTGTGATCATAAATTCAAAAAGGCTCTTTCGCAAGTACAAAATAGAAGGTTAGGCCTCTCTTCAGCTGAACAACATATCTCATCCTCCTCCCTTCAGTACCTCTTTCTTTTCTGCATACTTCTGGCTAATGTAAATCTCCAATATTCTGCGATGGCATAGCGATTACAGAAAGCACCCCATCAAACCACCAACATGCATGAAGCTTTGATCTCCCACGTGCAGTAAAACCCAACTCTTACCTTTTTTTCTATCGGTTTATTCTTCAAAGCTATCTTGGGACATGAATACTTATTTTTTATTTTCTCTAGTGAACAAATGCCTATAAATGTCATACTTTTGTATCCTGATGGTCATGCCAGTTTATGTAAGTAAAGTTCCCCCTTCTCTGCTTCTACTTAAATACACAAGTAGATTCAGTTTTGGCCTATATCTCATCTGTATTATGGTATCTTAACTATATGTCATGGTAGAAGATACCTAGGACACTTTTGCGAAGCTTGAAGCCCAGCTCTTGAACCATTTTTCAACTAGCTCATTTATTGTCTAACTCAGATAATTTGTTACCTTTATCATGCACTAATGCTGTTGTATGATCTAACACCACAGAATGGTTGGAATACTGTTGCAAATTTTACCAGGTTGGGAAAGTATTGAGCTCTTGATATGGGCACTGAAATTCTTCCAACAAAGGCTAAGAAATTTGAACTGGTTTGACACCCTCTTTGGTGTCAAAGAAGCTTTAAAATGTATTCTGTGTAAAAATTACTGGTTTGTAGCTCTTCCTGACATGTCAAATTTACTATTTAATCTACTGAATCTTCACACTCTAGTCATTTATTCCCACATGGTCTGGCAGCCTTGACTTTGTAAAAAGTCCCTGAAAGGCCAACAAGGGTGCTGCATGATGCAGTGCTTGCAAAACGAGGGCTCTCAATTTGCTGATCCTAAAGATCCCCTTGTTTTCATTGTGAAAGAGGACGACAAACAAGCCCACTTCACTGGACGGGTAGAAGAAAGTAATGTGACTTCTATCTCAAAGAGTACTTTCCAACAAAGTGTCCTGGTACAGATGAGTTTTTGCAATAGTGATTTCAGTCACGTAGAAATATCAATACTTCCGTGACTTATGCTATGCAGGCCATGGATCTCATTTAATGTCTAGATTTGTAGATAGAGCAGGTGTCTGCTCTTACGTACAGTTTGATACTAACAATAGAGAGAAAAGCAGAAATCTAGGAGTTAAGTTCACATTGTCAAACACTGATGCTGCAGGCCTCCAGGTAGTTTTCTGTCAGTTCTTTGCACAGGACAATATAAACGGGACGGCAAGGACAGGAGATGTCAAGGTCCCCACTTCAGGGGGGAGAGTGGTGGAACGAGAACAGAACTATATTTGTGAGGTATTTGGGCTCCTCTTCAAAAGAGGATACCTGTACAGCACGGGTAGATTTTTGCCTAACCGAAATGAAATCAGATCACTGGCTTAGAAAACTAATTATTATGCATGTTTACTTAAACCAGGAGTGGGAAGAAACAGGTGCTGAGAGGCACTGAGGTCGTCTTAAGACATACGTTGGAGATTCAAAGGTAACAGCATTTTATAGAATCGGTAACAGCCGAGGATAAAAGCTGTAACAGTTATAGAGAGATTGGGGAATACAAAAGTAACTCTCATACAACAACTAAAATGCATGCGATATGGATAAGATCACAGGGGGAAGGTTGTATAAAAAGAATAGTATCAAATAAAGGAGCTAAATAACTGGTATGTAGACAAAGATAAAATTGCTGTAAATGTCTATGCACCGTTACAGGAGGCCTAAAAACAAAAACCATGTTGCCAGGCATTGGAGGAGAACCTATAATCTGCATTACTGAAGCACGGTGGAGTCACAAAACAATGGGACATTGTTTGTCACGCACATAGCCATACGGTGACAGAAGAGGCGTGGGAGTGACCTCGCGCCTGAAAAACACCCATAGATGATAACAAGCCAAAATTTCCGAATAGGAAGGATCACGTGGCAGATCCTGCCTGAGCACGGACCTCTGCCTTCAGAACTGCTGTGTGGAAGCCACCCTGGCTTTTACGTCAGGAGAAAGACTCTGGATTAAAACCCGACACCAACGAGCACAGCAGCGGCTTTAGGATTTTACTGCCTTTACGGGGATCCTGAGGCTGCAGGCATAACCCTACCCGCTCTCTGATTTCTGAACTTGCAAGTGCAGCCTTCAGCGCGGTGGGAGCAAGCTCTCGGTGCTGTGCAGCATCCTCCTTGCCTGAGCGCAGCCGGCCAGGCCCGGCCCGGCTGCGGTCCCCAGGCTACGCGAGCAGCAGCCGTAGGGATGGAAAGCTGGCAGGAGGTCCGCTGCTGTGTGCTTACAGATGTCCTGGCGTGGCTTAGGGTTGCGTAGGCAGAGATGCTGAGATTGATGGGATTGGGAGAGCGAAGCTTAGTCACAGAGGTGCAAGAGGTAACGACACCGAAGTACAGTAAAGGGAGCAGTAGAAAGCAACTGTAGTGATTAGTAACACCAGTAACAGCAATAATAATAAAGATAAAACCACAGACTGAATTAGCACACAGATTATTAAATTATTGATAACTTCAGTATACTTTTTTTGGAACAGCTACTTTTAGAGAGAGAAAGAGTCTCTTCCTGAATTGATCTTATCAGTTAAAATGTAATCTTTTCAGCTCTCCACACAGAAAGTGATGTGTTAATTACTACATAATGCTGGTGAAATAATCTGAAAATTTATAACAGGAAACAAGAACTGCTAAATGAAATTAAACATTCCCGTAACACACTGGCACAACAAAACAATGGGAAGGGAAGCTGCCAGAATCCATAGGCAAAATCACCGCTAGCAGTATGGAAGATATCTCAAATGAGGGGAAAGTTGTGCCCTGGGGGGAGATGCCCCATTTAGATAAAATAGTATTCAGCTGGTGGTACCTTTGCTGCTTCTCTACCTGAGCTTTCTGGCAAGGCTGGTAGATTTAACTTGAAGTTATTAATGTGAAAAATTTTTCAAACTCACATTTAAATTAGATAGTACAGGAGGGAACACATAGGCCTTAGCTTTTTACTGTCATAGTTTTGAAGGGTTTTAAAGGTAACATAAAAGAAGGAGGAGGGTTAAGGAAAATCAAAGGGACGGTCTTTGTTTTCTTCATCCATAACAAGAAGTATCTGTGTTATAGACTAAATAAGTACATCCTTGCTTCTTCCCTAGTATTTCCTCTCCAATCAGTGCTACTTATTTTTGGAGTAAAGTCAACTGATCCAGTGAAATGAACATGCAGACACCGTTGCCACAGCTCTTGAACAGATCACCAAAAAGCATGGTTCACCCTCAAGCCCTGTGAATGGTTCTGGGAAGCTATAGAGTCAACCACCTCAACTGAGTATTACAAAGGTATATATCATCGTAGGAAAATCTGTCAAAAGCACAACTCCTAAGTCCCAAAGGCACTAGAGATGAAAAAGGCCTCAAATTTTGTGTTCAGACTGTAGTAAAAGTGACTGTACACAGCAGACTATCTGAAGTGAGACAGTAGCTGTGTCGTAACCAGCTCCTCCAGGAGTTTCCCCTGGGCCAGTTATGTTTTGCATCGTTTACTCTGGATGATAGGATCATTATTGTCATGAAAGATGGCGATGAATACGTGGAGACCATCAGAGAACTCAAGTTACATGACCTTTATTCGGTTCTCACTAACAGGTTACCATACCCTTTGAACGAGAAAGGTGAAAAACACTGCACAGAGAGATACAAAGGCTGATGAGTCATTTCTGTGACATTATTACTGAAGCCATTCCCAAACAAAAATGGCAAGCCTTCTCACTGTCTCTACTAGTTTGCTGACTGACCCCATGCTAACCCCAATTTCATATGGTCTTCACTATCAAACCCCATTTCCCCTACAACTCTTATTTGCTCTGTTATTTAGGAAAAAGAAAAATACCCCTCCATAGCTAGAGTTTCCCTTAAGCTCCACTGGTGGAAGGACAGGTCTGTAACTCCCGTGGTGAGGACCGAAGACTTCTGTATGATTTTGAAAAGTCTGTAGTCTGGGACAGTGTCTGTTTGTATATATTCTGGATTACAGTTACAGAATGTTGTTTCTCCACTCAAAGCTCCTAAGAGGCACATCTCAGAAAAGAATGAAAATAATCTATTGCAGCCTAATTTTGGTTTTGCTGTTATTACTCTTACAATAATGACATGAGGCCCCAGCCAGAAACAAGGGCTTTTGGAAGCATATAGGAAGATGCAGTGTCTGCCACAAAAAGATCTTACGGGCCCAGAATTATCCATAGGGCCAAGTCTGTAATACAGATATCCCTTTGAAATACCTACACTTGAGGGTATCTTTCCTCTGTGTATTTGGCTAAATGGTACTCTACCAGTTTATACTCTTACTGCAATGAGTTTCTTTCTCTTTTGTACTGGCAACCTTTCTTAAATATGCACATTAATAATATGAGGTCTGTTTCTTCTAGGTCATAAAACACTGAAAATAAGTAAGACAGAAACTCAAAGGGGATTTCTGGGGTTCTGCACTACACACCACTCCACAAGCTACACCGGCAGGATTGCGTATCTCGTCGCTACCTTTCTAGGACTTCTCGCTTTTTAGGAGAGCCACTGTTTGGAATAATGAAAATGTTCTCAAGTGAAAAAAAAGAGCATGATGAATGCATTTTACACTTTGAAATTGCACAGCGCTTTGATGGAGAAGATGCATTTAATGATATAAAAGCAGGTAGGTTAGATGATTGACATTACATTTCAGGACTGACTGTGCAGCATATCTTTCCAATGGGATCTGTTCTTGGTGTGCCGGTTTCATGAAAGAGAGAGGGCTTTGCTGCACACAGGTTCCCTGGGGCAAAGGGAAGGTTAAAAATCTCCCACACTTCACCCTGAAAGGCTGGTGCTAGGTAGCAATCTTGGTACTTAGGTTGTGTCTAGACAATTCCACTGTCTCCTTCTCTAGAGGTGCACACCACTCTGAGGTGGACACAAAGGAAACTAACAGCAATAAACTGTAAAACAACTGGAAAAAGGAATTACATTCCTGTGATTTGCGCATGCTAAATTCAACCGAGAGGCTTATTTGGGGAACATTGTCATCCTTGGCTCTCTTTGTAATCAACAGAGAAGAACAGGCACTTCCAGAACAGGATTCAGATGAAGAATGGTCTCACTTTTGCTCCAGAAGTTTCCTTTCTCTCTCAATTACCTCTGCAGAAGGCCTTGAACAACTCTGCTCCTAATTAGGCAACCATGCTGCTACAGTCTCAGTTAGGTGCTTATCACTGGGTGTGAGAAGTTCAGGGCTTAGGGCAGTATCTGGTTCACACGTTTTTGGTGCTTAATACAAATTCAGGCAGAATTGAACACTACAGTCTCTACAGTCTGTCAACCATGGCTGCTTGACTGTTATGAGTGTCTGTATTAAAAATTAACAGTAAAGCATACTTAAACAGCAGTGACAGCTGGGACCAAGCCTCACGACTCTCTCATGCCTGCCCTCACCGATGGGCTGCAAAATCAAGCTCCCTCTTACCTATTCTCTCTCTGCTCCATGGCCTCGCATAGTGAGCAGAATGAAGAACTTCTCTAGCTTGATGGATGGGTAGGATAAGCTCCGAGGAAAAGGGAATTGCAGTTCAAACCCCTTCAGTCTGAGAAAGGCTTAAAATCCATGTTTCCCACTTCTTGTAAGAGTGTTCAAACAATGAAGTTATTCTGAAGTGGCTGCTGCCTCTTCCTCCTCCATCATTAGCTGCTTGCTCTCAAGAGAGGACTCAGTGCTCTGGATTTCAAGTGGATGAAGGTGACTGAGGTTCAACACTTGTTCAGATCTAAACTGAGAGGTTTCCCAGGTGATTGGTAGGTGGGAGTTTCAGTGACCTGATCAGGCAGTGGAGAGAGATAGGGTCCTAGCCACTTTGAATGATTTCAGAGGTGGCCACCTTTCCCCACCCATTGTATTTGGAACTGAGATGTCTACCTCAGATGCACTGAATCATCCTGCTGGGCCAGGGACTGCCTGGAAGCATGGCAGCACCCAAGCTGAGCAGTTCCTGTTGGCAGTCCAAATACCGCCTTCATTTCATTACACTGTTCTTAGCCAACTCCTTTCGGCGGGTACCAAAGAAGTGATGCTTCTGTGACAAATATCCCTCACCTTCCATGATCTATCACAGCAGCCTGGAATACAGGAAAGGCTGCTTGAAGCAAAAGATCCCTGAAACATATTGAAGGTGATTGAGATAATTTTTTTTAATTTCTCAAGACTTCCCTTCCATAACTAGTCAGTATATTTGCGATCATACCATACAGCCCACTGGGGAACATACTCAGCACACACATACAGGTATGTGCTGAACGTTTGCCAGCCTAGGCATGACATAAGCTAGTCCATCCTTTAGCATAGCAATGAGCATAACAGGTAGAGAAAGTGTGTTCACTCCACTATAAATAGCTAGTTGCATTAAGTATAACATTTACATTTGCTTGTAGTTGTCTGAATTCAGAACCAAATTCGATGCACTACACTCATGCCAGTAGATCCTCTATTCCCCCCCACACTTAATTGCACTCTTTTTTGCTAGCTACTTTTCCTCTTTCAGTCCTCAGCATGCAAATTATGCCCACTTTCACATATTTTCTGACCAATTTAGACCTAAAATTTATGCTGCCGTTCACGTCACTGCTGAAATTGGCTCAGAGCTTTCCAAGGGAGTTGCACTTGTTGACAGCAGGTATGAATATATTTCTTGGATTTGAATGCCTTCGCATGAAAAAAAATTGCAGAGCACTGTCAAAGCTGTGGCTGATATACTGCATAAATGTATAAAGTAAATAACCATACTTACTATGATGAATTCTAGTCTTAGACCCTAATAACCACCTTTTGCTGGTAATAAAGTTGCTGATCTTTTATGTGGAAAATATAAGCCTGGCACCCTAACACTTAAGTACAAAAAAGCAAAGGCTGGTTATCAATATGCTCACTTAAATCACAAAATTCAGTACATGGATAGGTGGTTAAAAGATTACCAATTACTGCAATATCATGATGGGCTCCTCCAGCAGGAACCCAAAGAAGGAAATTCCCCAGGACAGCTTGAATCTGAGAAGTAAGTTCTATTTTAGACACTTTTTTAGGCAGAAGGTGCTGAGCCTCCTTTCATAGGATATTGATTTGGAACTTTGTATGATACATTGACTGGCCCGATATTGACCTTTGTCTGAACTGCAGCTGAACAGTTTTCAAAGCATCTGCTTACCAGAACAAAAGTAAACTGCAGAAGCATATTAGATACAAAGCACTGACCTCTCTAGACTGGTTTTTTTTCCCCTTTGTTTGCTATTTAAACACGAATTTGTGGTCTGAAAGGCAGCTTACTCAGTTTAACAAATTCTCTGAACAAAATGTTAATGTTTTGGTCATAGCGGGTAACTTTTTTAGAGAAATTCTGCTCTTTAAAAATTGTAGAGACTTTCTACTTTGCTAGCCAGTTACATAAGAAATTATTTCTGCTATATGAGAAGCTGGCAAAGACCAAAATCCTCTACCACTGCGACTTTTTGCAATGAAGTACTCAGTACTTTGAGAAGCAAATACTGGGGACAAGAAATCAGTATGAACACCAGCAATGCACGTGGCACTTTTAGACACTGTGGCAGAAGATGGGTGGAATGAGGAGATGCAGTTACTGCCATTATTCTTTGAACGCAGGTAGCCTACAGTAGCCCTGAAAGTACGTGATTCTCCTTGATATTTCATAGTAGGTTTTATTAAACATTTAGCTCTGATCCACCAAAGTACTTAATAATGAACGTGGCTTGGAAAAAAATCTGATGGGTCTTCATGGCCGTGGCCACACTGCATGTGAGGAAATCGTGCCAAAGAACGTTCTGAGCATCACCCTGGGAGCAACGGCTGTCTGTCAGTGCTGCCCCACCGGGCAGCTTGCAGTTGGACTGGCTCAGAAGCTCAGCTCTGGGACAGCGGGTGTTGCAAGCATGATTACAGGGAGACAGAAGTCTGACTGCAACACGCACAAACAGAACAAACTGACTCCGAGAACAATGAAGATCTAGTAGCATGGTTTGCGATACAGGGTAATTGTCCAAGTGAAAAGCACAGTCCTGAGCAGCTGCAGCCAGCATGGCTGCACCTTTGCTGCTGTCGGCACACGAGCTAGACAGCTTAAAGCCTCCACCTGAACTCTGAGAGACCGAACTTCAACATGAAGCACCTGCCTGTATACTTCCCTTGAAGTAGCACCTCAGACCTTCAGCAAGACATCAATGCCGAGTCTGTAGGGAGGGCTTCCTGGTACCCTCATTCAAGGTCTGCTCCAAAAGGAAGCTGTGGGCTTTGGCGGGTTCAGCAGGATTATTCTTGGAGCATCTTCAAGAACATAACTAAACATTTTTAAAGAGCCAGTTCTTCCTGCTGAAGCTGTTTAGTGAGGGCCTGATAGAACTTGCTATCATTTTAAAGAGATAGCTAGAAAGGAGTGTAGAAATGTCTGAAATTAAAAAAAAGATTCCCTTAAATGTGGGGTGATGCTTTTCAAAGGAAAAATAAATAGCATTTGAATTTAGAAAAATGAAATAAAAAAGGAATTTCAAAATAGGAAAATACTAATTGGAGAGAGGAAAAAGGAAAAATTTTAGAGATAATCTAAACTTCCCATCAAAACTACTCTAGAGAACAGAGCTTTTCAGTGAAACACCAAATACAATTCCTTGTGAAAACACAATTGAAAAAACCCAGCAATGAACAGGTTTCACCCAGTCATTGTTTTCCAACAGGTTTTGACAGTCACCTAGCTGAATGAGCATCGAGAAGGCCCTGGATGCACTCTAGCAGACAGCAGTAACTATATTCACGGTAAATAGGTATGAGTAAGCACATACACATGGGCTAATACCACAGCCCTGATTATTATTCTCTGGTAGGTACGAAAGAAAGGAAAAGAAAAGAAAATCTATTGAAGTAGCTGAAGGCATGGGGGCTGGTGCCAGAGCTGGCGTTCAAATGCTTGTAGCACTCTCTCTCCCTGTGCCTTGTGCTGAGCTCATTTGATTCCTGATTGCTCTTTTCATATTTAGGTTTTCCACAGAGTAGTCAGAAAGCACAATGAATATCTTGAATGTTGAGGTCAGATGCAGGCTTGGAAAAGACCAAGGATCTTTGCACTCGCCACTGGGCAGAAGAACCTCCCAGAGCCACAAACGATTGTCCCAGCTCCCAGGAAATAATGCAGAGACTTCCATCTGCAGGTTTAAGAGGCTCTAATGCCGATGAATAAGCCGTGGTCCTTAGGAAAAACAGCCTCCCACCCCTCAAGCAAACAACCCAGCTATTTGTTAGCCTAAGCAGCTGTTTCCCAATTTTACTGAGAAGAGTTGAAGTCAGAAAAAAGGCTAGGCTGGGGGAAGAGGAGGAGAGATGAAGTTAGAGGTAGCATTCAAGGTCCCTCGGTCTGGGAGGCACAGTGGGGCACAGAGGTCTCTGTGCAGAGGGTGCTGCTGCTGAGGAGGAAGCAGAGCACCCACAAAAGCATACAGGCAGTAAACTGGTAAGGTCATCCACATCCAAAAGTGATGCCAATCCCAAGCACAGTGCATGGCCCCTGGAGAGCGGTGAGGTTCGTGGGTTACACCCTCTAGTGTTCACTTTATGCAGAAGGAGGAGGGCACAACGTGGGAAGGGGGTATGCAAAGGTTCCTGTGTTTTTGAGACCAGTTATGCAGAATTACACAGTGATGCCACATTTTGTGCCCCAGAAACCTAGCCTAACGGAGACCTTGTTAAACCTGAACAAATGCATAAGCAGGCCATTCAGGTGCACATTGGTCCCATCACCTCAGCTGTGGGCATCAAGCCAAACACTGAGTAAATAACATTTGACAGCGAGACTTGACTCCCAAAGAACATTGCTAAGGTAGGCCGGTTTCCTTGCTCACTCTTTGCAGGGGAGGACCCAAGGCACAACAAAGTAATGGACTGATAGTATGTGTACAAAATAAACTGACACAAAATAATGAAAAAGGCAGCAGTACAAGTGGGTGTGGGTCCGCAAAACTTAGCTGCAAGAAGCCAGCCATTTCTTTGTCCAAGTCTCTGACCTCTCTGACACTGACGTATATACAAGAGGAAAAAAGAGACATGCCTTTGTGTTCAGTTCATCACTGTTAGGCTCTCACTAGTATGACCGTGAGCAAGAGCTTGCTGGGGAGTCTCATTAAAACAAGTCTTTGAAGGCATCTTAAAAAAAAATCCACAGTACAGCACCACAGATAGTGACAGCTCACCTGCAGAGGTGTGATACCGTGTCATGTGACACAGCAGAAAATGACAAAATGAGCACCGAACCCTTAAACAGATTGTTCCTGATAGGGCATGACATTATGGCAGAGTCTTTTAAAGAGCACGTTTAATCACGTGTAATCACGTTTAATAAATTGGTCTGAAACAAAAGCCTGATAAAACTTACAGTTGCAGCTAAGATCCTCAGTTATCCACACTATCAGAATCTACCGTTACTCGTTGGTCAGCTAAGACCAACAGCACCACTCCAGAGAGAGCAAATCAGGGATAATAGCTGAGCAATTATTAGTTGGATCCAGTGTTTCAACTGACACAGACATTCTGTGATCACAGGGACATGACAGCAAGGATCACCCATTTACGATGTGCAGGAACAAGGAAGCATCACATCAGGGAACCACAGAGGCAGTTAAATCCTGGATGTGCGTACTTATAACTGTGGACAGTTCTTTCCTAAATTTAAGAATATCCTCTGCCAATCCACTTGCTCTCAGGGCCACGTTCAGGACATCTACTTCAGGAAGGTTATTTAAGCATCAAAATGCCAAAGCAGTGCCCTGGTCTACGGAGTGAGTTGCGGCTCACCGACAGAAAACACAAAGCAGTGGATTGCACCTGAACCAACACACGGTCCTGAGCACGGTGACCCGATTTGGAGCTGCATGGGTACAGAGGGCATAAATTCTCCTGACAAATTTACGCCTGCCCTTTTCCTGCTGGTACAGGACACCTTCAGAAACGTCAAGATACTAGGAAAAGACGCGGCAGGAATTCAGGCCATCTTGACCCAGATCCTTAACATGGAGCCTCGTGTCAGGCACCCACGCTGTGATTTTGATGTGATCCAGGGACAGAAACAAAGAAGAGCCACAAACTGGTGAGGCTGGCAAGGGGTTACTTTCATCTTGCCTGGTGGAAGTGAGATGAAAACTGCAGATGTAAGAGGGAGGTATTCAAGGAGCCAGAGGAGCAATGCATTGGCAAAGCTGCTGCAGGAGGTGTCTGAGGGAGCGAAAGAGATGGCAACAATTAAGGGAGCCGTGGCGGCAGGAGTAGGCAGCGGATTTGTCTTGATGATTTAGGAGACAAAGGAGATGGGAAGGTATTTATAGAAGCAAGCAGGGTTGGAGAAGGTATTTTCAAAATAGAGGTTGCAAGAACAAGGTTACTGTGCCTTGTGTCTCTGCCACTGAGTCATTGCGACAATTTCCCCATCTGTAAAACTGAGATAATAATACTTACCTATCTTACAGAGGGAGGGGAGTGTGTTGTGAGGATTAATTAGCTAAGGTTTGTACAGCACTTTGAACATGTAGAGAGCGATATAAGTGCTCTGTACTAAGATTATTATTAATATGGAAGAAATAAGCCAGGGTGGGGGTGGAGAGCGAGTGAGCAAGCTTTTAAAAGATAAGAGGAAGGAAGTAACAAGAGGATGACAGAGAATAGGAAGGGACGGGATTAAGGGACAGTTTCTTAAATTAGAGGTAAACACAGGGAGCCTTTACTGGAAGCTTAAATGAAGGAAGAAAGCGTTAGGAGCAGAGCTGTTAGAACTGGAGGTCTATGAGCTCTGATATTATTCTCCTCTCACTCTCTCTTGTTTTGTCAGCTTTACACCACACTGTGGGATTTTTTTGTCTTCCCAGAAGTCTTTATCTGGTACATTGACTGCAAGTAAAATAAATGCAACCTGTGAAACTCGAGCTTTCGCTGTGGCACTACAACTCCCACTGAATCAATGAGTTATGGGTCTGAAACCAGAACTTAAAAAATAAGTAGTTTCCTATTTGTGTTATTTATGCAACCATATCTCCCCTCCCCCCCAGTAAAACCACAAGAAAGAAACTCAACCTCCCTCCCAACACTATTGTTAAAGATAGAAAAAACCCAGTATTTTTAGCAGGTCTACAAAATACAAAACTAAGTCCTGTTTTATCTCCTTCTTTCAATGAGGCAAAGCAGATGAGGGTGTCCTATTGGCCAAGGGACTGTGACAGGTTGTCCAAGACTGGCAATTTTAAACAGAGTGGATGTTGATTAAACATGGAAAAATTCCAGGACGTTCTGTGGTCTGCTCCTCCAAGGCAGTAAGCAACTGCAGTGGTCACTCTGACTTTGTCATCTATGAATTTATAATGGAAAACTGTATTTCTCACTGCCAAACTCCCAGCTTCTATTTTGTGACAGACAAATTACAAAATAACTTAAATTGTTCTGAACTTCACCCAGAATAACCAGACAAAACAGTTGGGGATACACCCTCTGCTCACCCAACAAAAGAGATACAGTGCAAAAACTTTTAATTAAGAGGCAAAACAGACTTGAAAGTCAGTGCACCTTCAAGAGCTTGTTTCAGCCCAATAAAAGCAGCATTATTGAAACAGATTTTTTTTTTTACAGATCAGTGTGTCCTCAGCCCTTCTTTGGGGATCCTGCATTGAAGCTAGTGTGCTTCTACGTGTATCTTTTGATTCTCTTGGTAGTAACGGCACTGGAAGTGACCTTTTAGTTTATTATCAGGTTCATTAGTTTTTATAGGGGACTCCACACATAAGATCCTAATCATAAACATAAGGAGACACAATTTCAAAGAAGTAGCTCATTTTTCTGCTGTGCCCAAGTCCACAGTAATAACTAGTGGATCAGGATAGGGTAAGTGGTCACTAATAGAACGAATCTTTGCTTACCAAGGGGGCTGGCTGAAGGAGAGACAGTCTTTTTTATAAATCCAAGTATTTCTGAAAAATAAGTCTAAAAGCCCAAATACGGCTTCCGTTTGCAGTGACAACTGATGCTGCTAGCTGGTAGGTGAAGTGTCTGAAAGAGCCTAGGAATGCACCTTCTGACAGTGAAGATCCCTGAAGGCTCTCAAGCTGGTTGTCTCCAACGTAAAGGCTGTTCCCATTTGAAAATATGGTCCTAATGTAACAGGAGAACACACCAGAGCTTCACGTTGGAGCAAATGCTCATTTGTCCTTGGAATGATACGAAATCCTGTAAAGCAGAAAAAAGGGAGGCACATTGCTGCCTGTGAAGTCTCCTAAGAATAGGGTGAAAACACCTTGTACAGTGGTACTGACAGGTATATGGGCATTGACACTAGTTTATTTAGGATGTTGACTATAGAACTTCCTGGCTTTCCCTTTTGGGCCCAGGTTTTTAACAATTTTCTTCCATAGTAAATTATGTATTTCAAATTATGTACGCTTTTAGCAAGGTCATGCTCTGTCTTTCTTATATTAATAGAACAAAACACTTACATTATTCAAATATTCAAGCAAACAAAATGTCTAGCAGCAACAAGGAGATGAGGGTGCCCCGACTGCATAGCATAAATGAACGCACAAATTCATTAAAAAGTTTGCATACGCTCCTAGAAAGGTGTCCTCTTCCAGTAATTCCAGGCACAGCCTAGCACTACCTAGGTCAAACTTACTCATTTGGATAACTACATCAATATTGCCAGTCTCTTAGCCAGTGGTTTGCATGAAAAACAGCTTACCCCTTCATGGGTGGAGTGTGTTTTGCTGCCCTGTCTAGAAGAGCAGCAGATCTCTGTGCAGGTAACAGAGTGGTAATGTGGTGCTCTCCTATTCCTTCCCTTCCCTCCCTCCCTTCCCTCCCTTTGGACTGAGGAAGGCATTAATGCAATGCTCCTTACACAGGTCATAAAGTTGTTTTTTTCTGAGGAACTGCCAGTCTGGCTATCCAAGCATACTTTCAGCCTTCAGACCCCCATTCTTAACTTACATCTTCATTTTGCTTTTGCATACCCCTTACTCTGTTACTTTAATGGGCCTAATGCCTAAAGAGCAATTAGCAGCCATACTAATTTTGGAAAGGGGGCTTGCTGTTATCATTAATGCTGTCAGGTCCATCCATCCATCCATCCATCTCAAGGATTTATAATGTCTGCACAGCATTTCAATGACAAAATGTGATCCAGAGAGTCTTTTCTGGAAATTATAAAATCTGCACAGTGCTTCAAAGACATTGTGATGTCCGTGAGAAACTTCACAGCTCTTCCAACAATTGAAGTCTTAAAAAGCAGTAAATTTTTAGAAAGAGGCCTGGAATTTGTGAAGGTAATCCAGAACAAGAATTCTTGGTGAGACCTTGCAAGTAAAAAATTGAGGGTTTGTCCATGTGAGGAAATTAACTGGCAGAACTATGGCAGTATAATTATAATGCTACAGCAGCTACTGCTTGTGTAACTCGGTGTTCCTGCACAGACACTATTCTGGAATAAAAGTCTTTTTTTTGTCAGTAGACCTTACACTGCTTTGGAACTGACATAAACTCTTTCTGCCTCATAATCACTCGGCCCCCTACTACTGAAATCAGCCTTCCATTTTCTCTTTTGTGCAAATGCCCCTTCACCAAATTACACTTTCGCAGCACAACCAATGACTACAGAAAATGTCTGCAACTACTAATTACAGGAAAAAAAAACCCCAAACCCAACAAAGAACCTGACATGGTGAGGGAGTGTGTGCAAAAGAGTGACAGAAGGCCAGAGCCAAGGCTACCACGTGTAATGTACAGTAGCAAGGGGAATGGTTAAGGGGATCGCTGAGCGCAAGAAGAGAAATTGCTGTGCTCCATCAGATGATCTGAATTCCCTTTCCTCACTTTCCTGGGCTTTGCCAGTTTATTGTGCGTAGCACTCGCAGACAAGCCCTAGCAAAGTGTGGTGCAGTGATTTAAAAGAAAAGCAACACATGGTTTAGAGAGAAAGCTAAGGCAGTTTAACACAGTGCCTTCAGTGAGTGCATTTCAATTGGCTTTCAACTTAGTATTTCAGGAAACTTCAAGAGAAAATGGATTGAAGTATTTACAGTGCATATAAATCACATATACAAACAGGAACACTTTTTCAGTTATCTACTTGATGAATAGTAAGAAGGAACAATATTAAGCTAGAAGCTTAAAAATTTAATATGGCATAATGCAGAAGCAGGTTTGGTTCAACTGAGGATCTGATATTGTAATAACCAAACAAAAATGGAACTTGAGTGGTTTATACATGTTATCAGAACTCTTCAGGTGAATGGAGGTCTTAGTAAGAGGATATACTTTTTATGTAAACTGTATAGTCTTCTGATAAATGTTTAATATTAAACTTATCTAAAATTCTAATAAAACATACAAGGACAACATCTACATTTAGTAGTTCAAGTCGCTCTTACTGTGGCTCTAAGAAACAGTTTATGTTGTGTTGGATATCACAGAACCCTTTTTAATATAAAAATGGGAGTCAGAGTCACATAAATAAAAAAACGGGAGTCAGTGTTACATAAATAAAAGATTCTGACTCACTAGATGAAGCTGCACAATGCACTGTGCAGACTGGTCCATCAGTGCACACCTGCCTAGAAAGTACGCCAGACCACGGGCTCCATCCTACAGACACTGTTGAAACAGAAAGCTTTTCTCATTTCGAAGTTTGTAGTCCCAAACTTTGTATGCTTGCCAGGAATGGGATAATAATGAAAACTAAACACCGTATCTAAAGAAGATGCCCACAAATATTCATGTTTTAAGTGAGCTTCCTTTTGATCTGTTTTCAGGCTTATATATAGTTTTTCTTCTAAAAATGCTCAAATAATTAAGTTTATTGGTAAGAATATTAACCAAACAGGACTGTTTAAACATATATTGCAGAATATTCACTACAAGTGAGTTCTTAGTAAGCAGAAGTTCACCTCTTCCTAAATCCTTCCCTCATCCTATCAGGAGACAGAAATGTTGTGTGGGAACCATACCTCTGAGCACAGGAATTTGAATTCTAAAGCAGAAAAGGGCCTAAGCCACACTCCAAAGACTAAATGGCAACATCTAGTCACACTTTCTGTCTTAGGATCTCCCTCTTCTTCTCTGCAGAAAACAATCAGGACTGAGGCTGGTGACTTGCCAGACGCATAGAAAAACAAAGATCAAGAGTCCCAGATTCCCACTAAAGCACCATCTGCAGTGATTTGCATTCCCTGCTCACTCCTATAGACTTTGTTCAACTTAGAGAAGACCTGTTAACTGAATTCTCTTAGTTAACCAATGTCAAATAATTCCCAACCAGGAATGTATGACCAAAGTGATGATATGATCACTCTGAATGATGAAAAACAAGCGAAAATTTGAACTGGGACAAAGCAGTCAGTTGAGTACGACATTAAGAATTCACATCTTTGCGCTGATTTTGCATGCTGCTGTTACAAATTCCACTAAGTCACCGTTCCTCTACCCTACTATTGCTGAGGGAGTTTATTTGTCTAAATGTGTTTGCAGGAAGGCGCCTCTTTCACACAGAAGCTGGCAGCACCAGTGCTCAAACCAGCCTGGGCAACCAAATGGTCCCCCATTGCTGGGAGCTTCAGAAATGCTTCAGGATTTCAGCTTTTGTAACCACTTTACCTCTACAAATGTCATGCGCTGCCGTGTACCAGTTAGTCTGTATATTACCCTTACCACAAGATCGGCTACTGTAAGAACAAGTACATTTTTTTTCCTTTTTTTTTACAAAATCCAAACTTGACCAGAGAGTTACAAAGGATAATGAAGACCCTTGGTGACAGAATGAAATCAGGCTTAATGTAGTTATCCCAAGGTTGAGTCTAAATGGTCTTTTTCTCTCCATCTCTTTATCTCTCTGACAAGCTGTTCACACTTAATTTGTGCAGAGCAGGATTTAGTCTTGATGTACACTCCACCTTCCCAGATTAGCTTAGTCAAACAGCCACCTCATCACCTACATCCAAGCACTGTTTCACAAGAGATACCCTATGGCCAGTCAGCAGAGAAATCCTTAGTATATGGCGGAAGAGAGCTGCTGAAGCTGCTTCAAAAGGAATGGATTAGCAGATAGCATGTTGGTAACGTGACCCAAAGCCACAAGCAGTGAAATGCATGGGAACATGAGAAGCTACTGGGTTGTACCAGTTGTCCATCTAGCCCAGTATTTTGTCTCAATGGCAAAAGGAGATGTCATTCAGGGACAGCACGTGAGCCTAGTCATTACTTGCAGTCCATTTCTTTTGTACTCCTCTAGCACACAAATAGTTATATTAGGGATCTTAAAGGGCACCTCCCTGTCTAGTCCTTTTATACATCTTTATGGACTTGCTGCCCATTAATTTTTCTGACTCTTGTTTTGAAGACCCTCTTAGGGTCTGCCTCCACAACCTCCTGCGGCAGCAAGTTCTGGAAGTTCACTATCCAGTGGGTAAAAGGATTGACTCTGCTTTAATCCAGACTCCTACTATTTTCACTAAGTAGCCTCTCTACTTCTCATACTGTGGGATTTTGGTGAACAACAGTTCTGCATTACCTATCACCTTTGTGGTGGAACTTCACTCATCTGCCACCTTCCCCATCTCCAAACCAAAGAGAGGTCTGATTTCAGTTTATTACACAACTCTTCATTAGTCACATGATCAACACCACCTCTGTTGCGTGTATTTTATTTTAGCAGAACATTTTGAACCTCTTGTAATACAATGTTCTGAGCATCTTCAAGAAGCCTCAATTAAAATACCCCAACACATCAGTTGTAATGTTCATATTTCTTTACACTTGTAAGCACAAGGGAGAACAGAATGCTCAAGCATTTAAATCTATTATTAAAGGTGTTCATAGAAACAATACTGTTTATGTTGTGGGATTTGAGAATAGGGAACTAATTATGAAATTAGGGACTGTACTCTAACGTGTACGGAAGGTAAGGAAATACTTAAATTGTAAAGTCATGTGGAGCACCTCTCAGGATCAGCACGTCAGCATCAGGAAGGACAATGGCGATTAAGATGCAACTGAGAATGAAAGGCCTGACTGCTCTTGACTTTCAGTGAGATCTGGGAGCCTAGCTGTCTCCTTCCCTAGAAAAAAAATCCATCACCGTGTAATTTCCAGACTTTAAGCATCAATTTAAGTACAATTTAAGCATCATCACAATACTGCTGTAATGTAACTTCTTGGCGTGACTTTTCTTTCAAAACGTATTCTAAAATATGGAAAAATGTGAATACACTTCATGAATATGTGCCTTCCTATGCATCATTATACCATCTGCCAAAGGTTATCTCCTTCCTGTAACCTTAAAAACCTACTTCATAATCCTCAAACCAACCAGAGCAAGGTATCTCACCCCATTTTCTCTCTTTTATACCTACTGTTGTAGTGTATTTCCATAGAAATACTTAGGATATACTTATTAGTGACACAAATTCTGAATGTCATGTTCTGTGAAGTCTGGGGACCAAGGTCAGGATACTGCTTATTTCAACATCCACGTCTCCACGTGTGCAGCTGAGTGAATCAGGCACATATTCGCAGAGTGGTTTTTTCAGCCCTTTCCTTGCTTGTCTCAGAACAGTTGTTTAAAAATGTCTATTTGCAGGGTGAAATGATGTAAGTCTTATGTTTGACTGAGTACTAGCAAGCAGCGAGGACCCTTCAGCTCAAGCTCCAGCGACCTGCCAGGCCCCTCTTTTTCAGCCTTTGCTGCCCCCTAAAGACCCAATAAACACAACCAGCTGAGCTTGGCTGGTCCTTTGCCCTGGGTGTCAAAGTAATAATCACACCCTAACTGCTTATTCTGCCTTTGGCTCCTCTTGTGTCTTGCTCCCCTTCCCATGCTCTGCTTTGCACTGTAATTCCCTGGCTTTCTGACCTTCCTCTTGTTTTGCCCTTCATTTTGGTACAGCTGTATCCAGTTTCCTGTCCTTTGGCTTGGCTTCCGATCCCAGTTCTTGCCTAGGTGCTTGCCTTGTATATATTTACTTTTCTATTGCCTTTGACTTGCCTTGCTCTTGCTATTGATTGGTCTCTACACCCAACTCCAGCTAGATCCCGACTATGGTATTGATTACTTGTTGAAGTCCCCAAAGAAGATAAATTTCCTTCTTACTCTCCTTCTTTCTTTTTGACACCTTAGGAATATAACTCTCTGCTTTCAAACCGAGATAGGAATGATCCGTTCTTTGTGTCTGAAAGAAGAATATTGCTTTCTTTGCAGGATGAAGTTGTATGTCTCATACTCAGCTCTCAAATCTGGAGTGACAAACATGTGCCCAGCCATTAACCTTTGACCCATGCTTCTGCCAGAAATTGTCTGGCCAACACAGCTCAGCATCAAGGACCTTGACAACAGAGAGGTATTAGTTCAAGCGAAGACCTGCATTGATATGTCACCTTACAGAAACTAAGCCAGGAATGGATGCACTGATGACTTTTTACCCTGACAGAGAGCTGACTTAAACAGTATTCTCAAACTGTGGAAATGTTTTTCGAGCACATGTTCTCAAATGCCTGTTCCAAAGCTTTGAGAAAACTGTTAGCATGTGAAGCAGGATCAACCATGTAATAAAACCATAAATGTTTCTTGCTTTGAGGCAGTAAGAAGAAACAAGCTCACTGGATTATATTGTACCTTTTTCTGCACCCCAGCAACACCACCGATTTCATAAAGTGGCAGTCAAGAGAAATGTTATAAATACCATTTATGAATGTACAGTTTATCCTTGTGTATAGTCTATATTCCATTCAGGAATACATTTAAGCAAGCGCTTGAGTGCTTTCCTGACAAGGGATAATTTCCACCCAGGGCCTCTGTGCACATCAGCTCTTTTGCTAGGACAAGAATGAAAGCTAAGATTATCTGAAAAGTTCACTTTAACTCTTAATTTTCACATTGTCAGTTTTCTGAGGAACCCAATCCCCATTGAGCTACATGTTTTCCATGCATGGCTTAGCAGTGACCTTTTTTTTAAACAGCAAAACTCTGTCCTCTTTTTTTTTTTCTGCTTCAAAGAAGGAAAATGTATTTTTGTCTTTTCTTTTGTTAGAAGGTTTTAAAACCTGGTTTTGTACAAGGTCAAGAAAAAGGGGAAATGAAGTGGCAAGTCCAACTCCTTCAATTTTGAGTTTAGCTACAGAATTTAACTTGGTGATTACTGGCACCCTGAAAAAGACCCCTCCCAATCACATAGACTCATCACATGTATCACTGGTTGTAATTTTTTTTTGGCAGATTGACTGGCACTTGTCAGACTCTGCAGGATCACTGTCATTTAAACAAATATCAGGACCTGTTTCTGATAATGCCATGCTCCTCTCAGAACAGAGCTCTGGTGACACACTGCCTGTCTTCATTAACAAACCTTACAGCAAGGGAAGAGCTTCCGTAATGAAAAGTGCTAGAAAGACCTACAAAACTGCAGGCTGACCAGTCTCTCCTCTTCATCTCTGGACTTCATTTTTCCACTGCTAACCCATGTTTAACTCTTTTTTAATGTCTTTTGACCTCGCTCCTCAGTTCCCTTTCCCTTCTCTCCCATTTCCAGCTCAGTATCAATGATTTCTTAAGTCCTTCTCTCTTGCCAGGCATTCATGTACAACGTCTGTGACTTGTATTGATGGAATGTGTGCACCCAGCAACATTATCTGGACAGATGTAAGAGATCCTCCTTTCAGCAGCAAGAGTTAACAGTTTTCACTCCATCTAGCTATGTTGTTTTTACAAAAACAACTAACGTCTTTCTTACCCAGAAGTGCAGCTGACCTCAGAACCTGTATTCACAGAGAAGAAATTTCTCAGCTTGCATGCCCCCCACCCAGCTCCCAAACTGCTTACAAACTGGACAAAGAGAAGAAGCCCGTCATCCCCCTGCTCACCCCCAAACTGATCAGTCATCAGCCACAATTTAGTGGACCAGGTGGAAGACACAAACTGGAACAGAAAAGGTCATGAAGGATCTTCCCTGACTCAAGGGTGGCCTGTCTCAGCTGTAATCTCCAACAAATTCTTTCCAGTTGTGTGTCTGCAAAATTTAGGTCTCTCCTTAGCTGGAAAGCCAGGGTGTGAGAGATGAAAATTGTATCTGTGCTAATAGTACTTCCAGGCTCTTGGTCTGGCTGCGTACTCTGGCAATATCCAGTTGCAAATTGGGGGATATCAGGGTGCACCAAGCCCTGTCCCCTGCTGGCATTTCCACTCAGCAGGGATATGCAATGGCTGTTGACAGTGGCCTGTAGATATGCTCAAGTATTTCAGACCCTGGGGCACACCGTGCTGTGTACCGGAAGATATGTCTGGGTGTTCATCAAGGAACTTGCCTTGCTTTGAAAACTGCCAGTGTAGGAACAGAAACATCTTATTCTCAGGTAATGCTTACACACACAGGAGCTCTGAAGTAAGCAATGGCATCAGCTGAAAAATTGGACATGAGCTGCAATATGCGCTTGCAGCCCAGAAAGTCAGTCATATACTGGGCTGCATCAAAAGAAGCATGGCCAGCAGGTCAAGGGAGGTGATTCTCCCGCTCTACTCCGCTCCTGTGAGACTCCAGCTGCAGTACTGCACCCAGCTCTGGGGTCTCCAGTACAAGAAAGACATGGACCTGTTAGAGCGAGTCCCGAGGAGGGCCACGAAAATGGTCAGAGGGCTGGAACACCTCTCCTGTGAGGAAAGATTGAGAGTTGGGGTTGTTCGGCCTGGAGAAGAGAAGGCTCTGGGGAGACCTTATAGCAGCCTTCCAGTATGTAAAGGGGGCTTATAAGAAAGATGGAGAGAGACTTTTTACCAGGGCCTGAAGTGACAGGACATGGGCAACTGTTTTAAACCAAAAGAGGGTAGGTTTAGATCGGACAGAAGGAAAAAAATGTTTATAATGAGGGTGGTGAGACACTGGAACAGGTTGTTCAGAGAAGCTGTGGATGCCCCATCCTTGGCAGTGTTCAAGGCCAGGCCGGATGGAACTTTGAGCAACCTGATCTAGTGAAAGATGTCCCTGTCCATGGCAGGGAGGTTGGACCAGATGACCTTTAAAAGTCCCTTCCAACCCAAACCCTTCTATGACTCTGTGATTCTATGTGCCTTTGCAAGCAGGGGAACGTTCACACAGGGCTGAATGTGGCTCAATGTCCCCACACGCCAAAGCGACGGACAGACCTTGCGATGCTTGCTTAAGTATGTAGTACAAATTCTCCTCACTTCAGCCACCCATAGAAATTGGAGGAAGGGTATAAGGTTGATCCACTAATCATCTCTAAAAATATGAAAAATAGAGTTCTCGGCTCATGATGGGATATCAAATATGAAAACATGTGCAGAAAAAAGAGCTTAGATTTTAATTTGCTTTGTTGCCTATGTACCTTTTCTACTTCCACTGCACCTAGAAGAAATATTTTTTAAAAATGTAACCACCTAATTGGGCAACAAACCTTGCTACTGTGGCTGCATATACATACAAATAGCGAGGTCTTGGTGAAGGCTGATGCAAAAGAACCTCAAAACCAAACTCCAGCACCTGGATCCCACCGTCTTTTAGAACTTGGAGGTTTCATGCTTAGAAAAAATAGCCAATTTCTGAATATAAAGAACCGGAAAGAGGGAATTACTTTATTTTGTTCCTCTTTGCTGAGATAATGAGTATTTTACCGAATATGGGAAAGTGCTAATCTGTTCTCTTCTATTTTTTGTACTTCATGAAAAGCAGTTCTGATAACCCACCAAAGACAACTGGAGAATTATAGTGTCCTCCATCCATTCAGCTCTGTTCTTCACTATATCCCCATTTTCTTCCCCCTTTCTTTCCAATCTGAAAAAAAGGGGCTGGTGCTAAGCTCCCTCTGTTTTGCAGTCCTTAGTAAAACTTCATGATGTGAACACCTAAAGGCCAAAATGCAGAAGTCTGCCTTCTGTTCTCACTCAAGCATAACTGTTGTTAACTTTTGACAAATTTCACTAATTTTTGTAACATTTTACGTATTTTCTTTTAAAATATTTAAAATAGCTTTCCTCCATGTAGGACATACAGGATACTGGTATTTACCCACTTACACTGGTAAAGGGTAGCATGAAAAGTGTAGTGCTGTTTGAGGTGGCATGAGTATGTCACTGATGGCTTTGTCATGCATGAATAAGGTAGCCAATCCAACCTAATTTTGATAGTATCATTATAATAAACTATGATATATCCTTTTTATATATTCTGAGCATAAGTATTTTTTAGCTACATGTGGTATACAGTCGAGCAAAAAAACGCACCCCTAAATGACATAATGACATTACTGAGGCTGGTTTCTGTGAAAATAGTACTTACAAAGTGTAGCACAGTAGTCACTATATATTCATTCCCTCTCCCATCACTTAATTACATCACCCTTTAAGACAGACGCATAATGTAATTAGAGATTTGAACAGTTCACAGCCAGATCACTTAAAGTAACATTGTTAATGGGCTTTAGAAGTTCTCCCTTTAATATTGCCAGTGTTATAACTTCTAATTACCTTAATAATTAGGGATGTGTCATTCCTGATTGAGGTAACAGTTGCTAACACTAATGGGTATTAGAGGTCTCTCACAAGGCATGTTTTGATGTTCTCATCCAGTTGCTTAGGGCAGGCAAGAGCTATTTGTCCTTAGAAACATAGTGGTTGCTACGTGGTGGCCTAGGCAGAGGCATCCTTACTAACCACTTTAATACTGCCACCACCACTGCAGTTTTCACTGAGGACTGACTATATAAAACGCACTCACCATGCACTACCCTTGAAATGCAAATGAGGCACCTATGGATGAAATCTGTTGAACGCTAATTGCTATTGTTATTGCTGCAAATAACAGCACAAACTTGAATGTCAAACCTGACTGAAAGTCAAAGAAATCCAAAGGCAAGCCTTCCCCATTCCCAACCCCACAAATGAGCAGTGGTTAAGATTTTCAGCGTTTAAGATGACACATTTTCTTAGATGTGCTCCATTGTGCATGGGAAATTCAGAAGAGTAACTACAACTAGGTTGAAGTCAAAAGGAAAACAATCAGGATTTGCAGCTATTTATTCTAGAAATAAGGCTAGTATCACCTTTTCAAGTACGTTTTTTGTAAAGATACCTGGCATATACTAAAACCAAGTCTTTTATGAAGAATAAGAGTCAAAGGTTCCTCTGTCTTTGGCTGAAACTAGAAGTTCAGAGATATCAGCCTGCTTGTTGGCCATGCTGCACTTTGAAGCTTAAGTATGCGGTCACGGGAAAGTGAAGAACTCACGATTTACTGTACTGTCTTCCATATCCCAAATTAATCAAGATTTGTATAACTGGAGACCAAAATGAGATTTGGAGAGCTATCAAACACAGGTGTATATAGAAAAAAAAGGCAACTTCATTGGACAGATATTCACCAAACTGGTTTTAAGAATCTAGTCAGTCCACGAGGACTGAGGACAGAAAGAATTATCTTTTTTGCTTTGCTTTATTACACTGTATAATATGACTGTGCTGGAAAATCTTAAACCCCCAGGGATGGGGAGAGCTTTTATTTCTTAGGTTTGTTTGTTTTCCAGACATAGATTCAACTGATTTCCTGACTCAGGTTAAATTACACTGAACAGGTAAAAGGGCAACTCTGTGATGCAGAGAAGAATGCCCTTGGGATAAAAAAAGATTGATTCATCTTGGTCCCACTAAAAAAACCCAGTAACTTAACATTTATTAGACTGGACATGAAGGACATACTCATATAGATAAGATACACGTGGTAAATTAGCCCTTTAAAGTACAGCATTGAAATCAATACACTACACAGACACCGCAAAGACACCCCCATTCCTTTTCATCTAAATTAAAATCTAGGTAAAAAACCAGAAAAAAAGAAAGAAAACAAATCCCAAACTCATGTATCTACTTGAGCAACAAGTGTGAAAATTTCCCTCCCTCATCAGGTAAATACATAATGTGCTCATGGTTGAATCAGATTTAATTTCTACAGACTTCCAATATTAGTTTGGCAAGTATCCTTGCTCCTTTTGTGTCCCTTTTCTGTGAAAACAAAATAATTGTAACAGTACTACCTTTGTCTGCCTTGACCTGAAAAAGCATTACATATACTCCTTCACATACAAATACAATCTCATCAAGGAAAGAATTCCTATTAGGAGTGATCGTATTTCCTATTCACTACAAGTTATAATTCCAGGATTCAAAAATCCCTATATTCAAGTCATCCTGAAGATTTTTTGATCAGCAAGTCACTATATGCATGGATATTCACATACATAGATATATGTGTTCATATACAGTGTATGTGCTTATACATGTATGTATACACACACATTATAGTGATACCAGCGTGAAACATTTTGATCACACATTCCTGAAAGTTTTCAGAAAATCTTTACTAGCCATTTGGATACAAATCTATTTCATGACATTTCAGTACTGTCATGATAGAAATTCTACAGTTATGCCCCTAACTAAAAGACAAAAGCTCTTAGATCTTAGCTCACATGAAACTATGCTAAGATCATTTAAGGAGCATAAAGCTACTTGTAATGCAACAGAAACAAACACAAACAGCAAGTAATTCAAACTACTCTATGCAATATTTATAAAGATGTCAATCTTAGATGAACAAGCTGAACAAAGAATACCTGTACACACACTGTCATAGAGGAACTCTGCACCAGATTTCCAGGTACACTAACAACATCAGCTCTTTATGGGCTTTTCACTGTGAATTACTATTACATTAAATGCCTAAGCAATTTCTTACATGCATAATCCTATGTCATAAACATATGTATATTAAAAACGGTATGCATAGAACAGTACTTCACATTAACTCTTTAAGGTTGCATTTAGAAGAACACTTAATGCCAGTACTTCTGCTAGACTCAGACAAATGAAAGAAAGTCACCTGGCGACTCCAACTTGGCAAAACACAGACCCACACTATATGGAAGAAAAACATCTTTTAGCTCTTGTATTAGGGAAACTTTTATCTTCTTTGCGCACTAGAAGAGGACAAACCCAGCCATTCCATGCAGTAGAGGACAGCATACTGGGGCTACCATTCCTCTAACTTCCAGGTGCATCCTCTTTTCTGTCATGACTCTTCCACTGAGAACTACTACGATCTGGGAAAAAGTCCTAGTGCACCAGTCCTGTGCACTGTGCAGTTGGGCTGGCATCATATGCATGACATTGAACTTCCTACAGTGCATATGCTACAGAATAAACACATCTTTTTGTTGCCTGGAAAATGTCTCCCTCAAAAGGAACAGCAGTTAGACATAAGTAATTAACCTGTTACCATGGTATAGAACATTGCAATAGCAAAGAAGAAAAAGCAAGTTACCCATTTTCAACTTAAAAAAAAATTATTCCGTGTTTTGGGTAAAAGCTCATGGTTAATCTGGACTAGTTAATTCCATTTTTGATATTGCATCGTATGGCTGGAAAGTAATGCAGTATATTATACACATTCTCAAAATTACCTCTGAATAAAGAACAGGTAAAGGCAAAAAAGGAATATGATGAGAGAGCGCCAAATTCAGGCCGTCTCTATGCTGCCTAAACCTTAGTTTAAGTGATCAATAGGGGCAGGCTTTATTACACTTAAATCAGATGCCTTCATCTGAATTATCATCTAGGTTTCCTTTATATTCACTGGAGGGAACAGGAACTTCTAAGGGCACAATTCAGCCCATCCTTGGTGGATAGCTCGGAGAGGTTGTGGAGTCTTCATCCTTGGAGATATTAAAAACCTGACTGGCTGTTTAAACCTGTTTGGATAGCTCATGTGCTACCAGTGTGCCTGTTTCTGCCCACTGGCAGTAGAAGGAACCTGTGCCTGCCAGCTCTACCCTGTAGACTTCCCACCAGTGAGGAGAGCTCCTGATGCTGCCCCTTTGTCTGCCCGCCCTCAAACACCACCTGGTAATGACACTGCAAAGTCAAGTACTGCTTCTATTTCAGACCACAAAGCTCCCCAGATGTACTGAGAAGCTCCCGGGTCTGGAAATAGTCCATGTGGCTCTTAACGGTCCTCTTGAATCATTTGGGAGCAGGAAGGGATATGTCAAAACCCCACCTAAGTCTGAAGAAGGTATTTTCACAGTAGACAATGCACAACAGAACTGCTGAAGCCAGTGCAAAGCACAAAAGTCTTGATCATTTTAATTTCAAAAGGACAAGAATGGTGCCCACTTTTCACACTGCTTACTCAACAAAGGCCAATATTTTGCCCTAGCTAGTGCGTACCTCAGAAACAGTCTTAGTAGCCTGAATCCCAAGTAGATGACAGTATGTAATGAATGAGATGCCTTTGTCTAGTATATCCTATGGGCATGCTCTAAGCTGCTTCTTTTCAAGGTGTGTGAAACCACCTCACCCTGTGGAGACTCCACACAAAAAAAGAGCAGTGTCTCACTTGTGCACTCACAGGCTTTGTCTAGCTGTTGGGATGTGTGCTCCACCCCATACCGTACAGTTCTGGTGCCCTCAAGTCATCCAGATAGAGGTCTGGCCAGACCATGCAGTGATTTCCAGCCAGCTGCATGCGTGTCCTTCCTTCCAGTGAAAACCAGGATGTGACGGGGATGAGCTAGTGATATGAGCTAAACCAAATCTCTCTAAATACCTGTTTAAAAAAAAAACCCAACAGTAACACTAGTGTCAATGTCACACTTTGCCATCTGAGATCAACAGGAGAAATACGTGATCTCACATCACATGTGACACCTTCTCACCTACCCCAAGGAGTGAGATACAGCCAGAAGGTGCATCCAGATGTGGAACCAGAGAAACACCTCCAGGTCTCAAAGTGCAGGCTGGGCAAAACTGCTTTTCCTGCCTACCCACCTCTCAATCAACAAGCTTCCCCTGCATCCAGATCTTAACCCTGACATACTCATTTCCTCTGGCATCCCAGGTACAGAAATAAAGAAAACAAACCCAAGATTATTTTCCTCATAATTCAGAAGGATATCAAATTTGTGCTTTCTACCAGAGGTAGCAAAAAGTTCACTGAATTAGAACAATTTTCAACCCCCAAGATGTTTTACGTACATTACATACAAAACCCACTGAAAACCTTTTACATACGTGGAGGATAAAAGCTTAAAAAATTCTATCAGTATTTTCCTGGAAGAAGCAATGTTGGTTAAGAGCTTCCCACTAGGAAAAATGAGGCTATCTGAAAGTGCCAATTCTGTTGATCAGAGTTGAGCTTAGGAAAATATTTTCATTACGTATCTTTCCAAAAAAGCCCAGCAACATTCTTGTCAAGGTTACACTCTGTCACTAGAGAGCAAAAGAAGAAAAAAGCAACCTCACTCCAAGCTCTACTGTGATGTTTTCCCAACTTCTAAAAAGACACAAGCAATAATATGCCCTTCTGATATTAATATAACCAGACTACCAGTTTTAATAGTGTTTAAGGTGAAACTGCTTCACTCCATTGTCCTCATGCATCAAAAAATCCTCACTGGAGTTACTAGAAGGCTGAACATCTGCATGTTTATGAAGAAAGGACTGATGATTAAGATAAAACCATCCCCTTACTGATCTCGGCGCTCTTTCAGATTAAAGGAATAAAATTAAATAATATTATAACATTAAAAACCTCAGAGTTTGCTGAGGGTGAGTGAGTTCATGACAGGCACAAACACTGATAGCTACATCCATCCAACATATTCTTCACTGACAAATCACTATACTACCGGTGCACACGTATAGATTAGCTTAAACATGTCGCTATTTGCTATGTGATTTCTGTTTTTCTATTTATATTGTTCTCTTTTGAACACAAATATATTACTCCATCAATAATTTCAACATCCTTGAAGAACTTTGGAGAAGTAAGCACTGCATACACATGCTCATGCACTATGTGAAAATGCTGTAGGAGTCAACTGCAATTCCACAGGTCTGTTTCCTTGCAAAGAGTTTCAGCAGTTTCTTGCTAAATAAAGCGCTATTTCTGTGCCTCTCTATCATATGCTTTAGCAAGAGCACTTTTGAAAAAATGAGTAATTGCATTTGAGTCAACCTGCATGCACTGAAGTTAAGCACCGCTTAAGTGTTTGCAGGATTAGGTCTTAAGCTTCCAATTATCCCTATTGCAGCTGTGTGACATATACCCCAATGAATGCATTTCTCATCAGTTTTAATTCACGTTTTCTCTTTTGGGGGACTGAAAATGGCAAACACGAGCAGAGGCTAAGTGGGTTTGTTTCTGTTAGGCCTACACACTTAATAAACCGTAATATTTACTCTTATTATTCTCATCAATAATTGAGTTACAGATTCACTACATGACCCAGTGATCATGCTATACATACTACCTCACTTTAGGAAACAGTTAGACTGGAGTTTTAAATTCAAAATTGGGTAACTTCATAAGAGAGATATATTTAAAAAAATATTTAGATGTGTGTAGCAGGTTCAACAGTATGTCACTGGAATGAAACCAGCAATTACCAGCGAGGTTTTGTGGCTGGTATTATTCAGAAGGTCGCAGTACCCAGTCCCAGGAGTCTCTGCTTACCTTAGAAAATACTGTTAAGAATTTAAGGCTGCATGGGAATTGTTATGTGGGCATTTTATTTGTTGTTAATTGCACAGCATTATTTCTGATCCAGTATCCCATGGAATGTGAATGAGCATCTTTTAAAAAAGTAGCAATGGATAGATCTGATTAGCATTGGGTGCTTCCAACATTGTTATTGAATAAGATGCCAAAGAATATGTGTAATTTTGGTAATTGTTCACAGCAAAAGTGAAATTGTTCTTTAAATGGGAAAAGTCATCTTAGTGATTCAATACCATGTTTTTTCCCAACATATTAATTTTATCCATCATTTTAGTCCTACTTTTGTATGGGAAATAAGAGTTCCACACGCTTATTTAGGCTTTACCAGCATTTGAAGTTTAGTTGCAAAAATCTTTACTATGCTAAATAATTTAGAGGTCAGGATTGCTTTCAGTGTACGTTTGCCTGGAACACTATCTCCATGCTGTCAATGATTTGTGGATAGAAGAGAAACCTTTTATCCTCAACCCCAGCCAACATACACAACGCTATTAATGGCTCTGTTCAAGAACTGCAAACTCAACACAGAGAGGAAAGGAGGACAAAGAGGATCTTGACATATACCATACTGACACTCATACCCTAAAGCTGCCAGTATGATATATATCCTGATTGAATTAAAAGAAAGTGTCTTTTTTTTTCCCCACCAAATAAGTCTTACCAAAACCACTTAAAAAATGCCAATACTACGTCTTGTTTACTGCTAGACCCTGCTATGACCTTATGTATAAATCGTATCTGAAGCACGGAAAAACAGGTATCCTACTGTAATTTTTGTCACAAGATACTGAGATAATTTAATTAAATCAGGACCTTGTCCAGATCAACTTGAAAAATGCACAGACTCTTGCTGCTATATTACTAGTTGAAATTTAGATCCATGTAAGTAAGAAGCTGCATTTATTGTCTGATGGCAGTGAAACCAGCAGTACGTCCTAAGAGACATCATACAACTATTAGAAATCACCAATACTTAGCATTCCTTCCTCAGAAAAGCAACTCCTAAGGTTGTAAGGATCTTACTTTTCTTTGCTTAAGGCTGTATTTTACGTACCTACTGACATAAGCCCTGGAGTCACAGTCCCCTCCGAACTAGACAAGGCCATGGTCATCCAGCTGAATGGAAACCTGGATGCAGAGGGTAAAGATAAAGTTTGGTGCATGCCTGGTTGTCCTCCAGGATGGAGTCAGGACATGGCCAGCATGCAGATGAAACCCAAGAACCTGAGAACACTTCAGAGTCTGATAATAAAGACATGGCCTAATTAATTGTGTGGTTTAATGGCCTTTCCTTGTCCCATCTTCTTCTAAGCAGGATTCAGGTCTTGTCTCAATGGGAAGTCACAGGAGAACTCCCCAGACTTTTTGGGTTTCTTCTTCACAATGACCAGGGATAGCTACTGAAGCAAATGTCAGTGAGAACTCTTTTTCAGTTCCTTGCATTACAGGTATGTCAAAAGACCCCAAGGGATGCCAAGTCCAACACCTTCCCTTCCTAGACAAGCAGCAGATGCTCCTGTGATTAAGTTTCCTGGTGTTGTTGACCTGAGGACGACTGAGTTATGATGATCTAATAGAATGCAACATGGTTGAGAATCAAGCTATGAAATTTGGATTCCCATTTCTTTCCTCATTTGCCGTGCACCAGGCATAGTGTTTTCTGATCTTTATTGTTTTTCTATCCCTTCAGCTCCCAACCATACCTTTACTGTCCAGCCATTTTTCAAAACACCCTTTTTGTCCCTTTTTGCTTTCCCTGTGTCCTTTCCCACCTCTGTGTAATTTTCTTCTTCTCACTGACTTTATTCCAACAAACCTCTACGTTTCTACGGTATGTGTTCCTCTGTTCTACACTGTCCTACACACTTGTATCTCTATACATCATGTTGATCATTATTTTCACCATTTGACTTCCTGTAGCTTCCAACCTTTTATCTCTAATATCATTTTCAAGTATTTAAAAAATTGGCCAGAATATAGGTAAACAATATGAGCTACCTTAAAAAATAATAATTATTATAAAAAATGTTAAAAAAATGCCACAGAAATTTCTAAGTATTACCTTGGTATTTTGAAAAATGCCGGCATGTTCCATTTTTTCAATTATAAAAATGCTCCGATTAGTAGGTGTGCCAAAACCAATGTATTTGTCATTAAAAGTTTTAAAAGGTTTGTAATAAAAATGGAGTTTTAATTGCAAACTTTTGAAAATTGTAAATTTGGGGAAATTTTGACCAATGCTAACGTAGACAGTCGTAAATTTAAAGACTTGTATCCTATGTTAAAAACAATTATTTAGTCTCAGAACAGGCTGATGAAACAGATATTGTTTTAATGGTGGGAATTTGAGATATCTGACACCTTCCAAAGTGAGATCTACAGGTTCACAGGTGCCTGCATTGGGTCACTGGATAGAGACTACACATTTTCCAAAGATGGATGCTACCATCCATTTTATAGTACATGGTAGACACTAATTTTTTTTTCTGGAATAGGATTTACTTTCTATGCATAGACACATTTATACCAACAAACCCATCTTTTCTTTAATAAAGTGTATTTTGTTTGGGGAATTGGTTTATGAACACTGGCTAACATAAGCAGCAGCTACAGTCGGATAGCTGATAGCTTGGCAACAGAACTCACGAGAAACACCCATCCCAGCAGACTCATTCAAGTGTTGGTAAGATTTCTAAACAAACCAACAGTCACCTTTCAGAACTTAAATGGAAAATAAAAGTTAGAAATTGGAATAAAATCTAACTCTGCTGGCTTTTAGTGGCATTTCTTAATCAAGGTGTCATGTTATTGCAGCTCTCCATACTAAGAAATATACACTCATCATATACCCTGTTAATAGTCTCAGCAACGGAATCCAGGACTCAGGCGCTGGAAAGTGAGAAATGCGGTCTTAACTTTCCTGTTTGTTTTCCATATAGCACACAGGAAGGCAGCAGGGAAGAGAAGGGTTCATCGTAACTCCTCATACTGTTCTGTGAGTACAAAAAATCAAGGCAGACAACAGAAAAAAACTGAATGCATTTTACTACTGAGGTGGAGAGAGGGAGCAGAGAAAACGCCTCTAACACAACTAGTGACCTTGAACAACGTAGTTTTTCAGGTTGCCGCTGCATAGGATGTTTTGGACAAGAAAAAAGTCTATCTGCAGGGGTACAAATATGCTAAGCCATAAACTGCAGAGGGCTTCTAGGAATACTAAGGGTACAGTCCATCCCAACAAAACCACTGTGAAGCTAAGAATTAGACAAGGGTCTTGAAAGAAAAAAAAAAGCGTTCATGCATTCTTCAATTTGAGTGTAAGCTGGTGCATAATGGCAACCAAAGTGAAGTGTTAACAGTAATTTCACAAAATTTCACCCTTTTTAAAGCATGTTCTTATGTTTTCTCTGCCCACTCTAAAGTGCATGCGTGTCAAAAGTGCACCCATGTCAAAAACGCCTGAAAGCGAAGGCATTTTATATCATGGATCTGACCAAATAACTCCTTTACCATTAGAAATGGATCTAATAGATAACTCTGTAAACCTGTGTGACACGGTATATCAGTTCAGTGCCACGATACAGCATAGAAGGCCAAGTCTGGCTTTCTTATAAGGCAGGTGAGGCCTCTCTTCTGAAATTATTTTATATAAATTTGTAAAGTAATGGACTATTGAGTTAAGAAATGCACACTCTAAAGCTGTATGATAAAGATTCTGACTCTACTGCAAGACGGTGATGTGGGGATTCAGTTCTGCTGCATTGCAACTTCTCACACCTTTTCATAAAGCCATTGGTAATTTTAAATCTGGAAAAGGCGCACACTTTTTGGAAGGAGGGGTGGGAGAAACAGGGTCTAGATGGAAAACTTGTATCGCCATCAGCAGAGCTAGTTCTACCTGACTCTCCTGTAACTTGGAAGAGGAAGGACATTCCTAGGAGGATGGCAGAGTACTGCAGAGAGAGCAAGGCTTATCTAACTCGGTTGGAGGGTGGACAGAAAGGAAGCTTTATTTTTTCTCTAATTAGCTATGCTTCTGGAAATGTGGACAAGCGATGAAATGCTGAGTCCTAACACATGAGCACAATGCTTGTGCAGTCATTTGGCCAAAAGGTTTCATCAGTGAGCAACCCGTTGTTTTCTGTCTTCTAGCAGACACTACGCTATCTCAATAGTCAGTGGTTCAGGAATGAGCCTGCATTATTTCTCATTTAACAATGTGCACTTAAATGGTCACAAATAAGAAGGGATATCACATTTGGTGCAAAAAAATTTTTATGTCCAAGGGGGTAAAATGTGAACTACAATGAATACGCAGATACGACTTTAACTGCAGAGCTCTAATTATGCTAATTGTAATGCTACCACCTATAACCCGTGTTCACTCCTTTTTTTGTATCAACTTTTTTCTCTCCATTTAGTTGTTTGGTCAGCTCCATAGCGCACTGATTGTTTGTATGTTAGAAAGGCAGACCATCATCAGACCATTATAGCTGGCTCCGTATTAAGGCCTTATGCTTCTACTGTTGTACAAGTAAATTAGGCTAATTAGGTATTACTATCACCACTACTGTACTTTTACAGTAATAGGAAAGGGGAATACAAATTCATTGTCCTTGCTGTTCTTAATTCTAGTGTGCTATGTATCTATTTAAACAATGGCACTAACACTATTCCGGGAGCTTATCATTTGGTGGTATGGTCTAACGAATCCAGCTGAGATAACTTTGATCCTATTTGTGTTTATCAAATACACATACTCAGTGCATACTGTTTGAGTGTTACGGCAGGATCAAAACACAAGTGGAAAAAATGGTACTGACTAACTTAGCAAGCAACATCGTTTTCTGTGTGATCAACACAGTTTTGCATTTCAGGAAATCAAGAGAAACACCTGGCTTCACCGAGACAAGAATCTGGATTTAAATCCAAGCATTAAATCCATCCAGGAGGAGACCACACCAGTCCAACTGCCCTGTAAAGGTGGTGTGTGTCATCTGCCAGCAACAAATATTGGAAGACATCCTGCCACACTGTCCCCTGCATGATTAGTAACATGTAAGAACTGGGTCCATGAAGCCTTTTTTTCTGGTTTGTTTTTTTTCCCCCCAAAATGCTCTGAGACAAATTCATCTTCAGTCTACAGTCTGAAACAGTCCTTTGAGAACCTCTCCACAGTAAACACTCCCAAACATTCTCTTCCAGATTTTCTTTGCATTTTATAGACTAGTCTTAAAAAGAAGAAAATAATATGTGAAACAGCTAGATTTTTCTTCATTGTCAGTAAAAGGGCACAAGTACTGCCTCAATTTTTCAGTTGTTCTATAAATAATGTCTCACTGCATTTTCTTTAGGAGTATGTAGAAATGCCTAGCTTTAGTATCTTAATGTACAGAGTACATTCTGCCGAGGGATCAAGGCAAGTTCATCCTAATGCCTCTATCTTCAAATTCTCAGATGCCTTAGGTAAATGACTGTTACAAATATTTGGGGGTTAGAAGTGCACACAGAAATTACCAGTAACATTTCCCCTTTGATTGCCATCATTATGAATAACAAACACTGTCACAGTAGAAAGACGGGAAGATGACATGATACCATATAAAGTGACACAACCAAAAACATACCTGTAAATGAAAGCTTTGAGAAACTGCTATCTTTTTAATACGAAATATAGCTCACTTGAATGAATATGCAATATTCTCTGAGGGTTTGAATTAAATACAGACCTTAATAATTACCCTAATTACTTCTGTTGTGATTCTACCTTTGAGTCTACATGAAACAAACACCTAACAATTAGTTACACTTTCATTTAATCAACTCTTTTTGAATAAATGGCTGTTAGTATTTCTTTTAACAAACTCGTTCTTTTAGAAAGACCAAAGATAAAACTGTTTGTTTCAATTTAGCATTCAACATGTCATTAGTTTGGACCAGCATATTTATTTGTTTTTTTTGCCCAGCAACTGAAGTCCTCTATCTGGCCACAAAAGAAATGCAACAAAAGCTACAGCAGAAGGTGGAACACATTATTTGGTAACACATCTCAAACACAGCCTGGGCAAACCACCTCTGAGGGTAAAAACATACATCACGTTTCAGCTTCCAAGCCCAATTTAGTCTTCAGTCTCCCAACTGAGCCTGTCAATTAGGGTGTCAATTAGGCCTTGATCCAGCAGAGCACCGAAGCATGTGTGTAATCTAAGCATGCGAACAACCCTGTTGCTCACTGCAAATCAGGATGATGGGGACGGGCCACAAATGAACAGGGCCACCAGTTCATTCTCACATACAGCAATTACACCACACTTTAAAATATTTTCTTGATGAAGCAACATACTGGAAAACTGTGGCATTTGTCATCTCTGCTGCTTTTGGAGCCAGTATAAAGCAGGGTTGCTATTCATGTCTTTTTGGTTAGCAGAAAGACGCTATTCTCTCCTCTAAAACTATCTGAAAAATCACCTCCTTTTCAAAATACAGCTGATTTAAAGTAGCATCTCTTTTTATAAAGCTATACAGTAATAAAATAAGTTTCCTATGCATAGTGCAAACACCAGATTTTCAATATTTGACTTTTTAGTAGACTCAGCACTAGCAAGGCTGCTGCTCCTAGATATGTAAGTAGAACCGATTCACTGTTCAGTGCCTGAGCTTGCCTGTACCTATAACGGAAAGGGCGATCCCTCTCTTTTTCCAAAGCACTGACGTCTCCTGATTACAGAAGTATTCCTCCAGAATAACTTTTTGCTGTTGTTGCTTAGGCATACATACTGTGGCTCCTGAAGGAAGTCAGTAGCCACTGCAAACTGCATATTCCTCTCCAGGAAAGTAAAAAGCATAGCTACAGCATGAGATTTCCCAGTTGGAGCATCACACAACTGCACAATGACGCGCCTGCAGGAGTACTAGTGGAGGCAGGGCTGGGAACCCCAAAGCTCTGTCCATTTTGGCAAAGGAGTCCACCGGGCTGTGGCAACAGTCTTAGTCTCTGGATGCTCCCTTAGTAACTAGATGAGAAATACAGAAATGTCACCTTTAACGACTTTCACCTGACCTCTTCAAAGCTTATTCCCATGCCAGTTTTAAAATATCGCGTGTTTGAGATGAACTATGCAACATGGAGCTTGCTAATGACAGAGACAAGCCAGCCCTCGCAGACATGCTTTCAATGCTAGGCAAATGCAAAATAGAATACTATGATAGCACCGATGCACGTTTTCCTCCCCCGATTCTGATCCTCAGCCTGAGATACCGACACCCTGACAAATTCTTCTATCTTGACTGTAGAGCAAGTGATGCAACAAGGAATACAAAACCAGGTTCAAGGTTTTGCCACACTCAAGTTATGAAATGCTTCCATGCCGGGTAATACCGCTCACAAAAGAAAAGGATGCAGTAAGAGCCTAATCTCGCTCCCACTGGAGTTTGTAGCAAAACTTATGTGGAAACAGAATGAAACCTAAATTTGACACCAATGTTAAAACTGATGGACTCCTTTCTATAACCTGTCAAGTCAGTGATAGGTTGTTTGTACCTTTGATTGTTACAGGGAAATTACGAGATCAGAATTCTGAATCCCTATAATAAATGAACTTTTAAAAACGTAACTCTTGCTTCTCAAACACTATGCCGTGTGTTTTGTCAGCATAGTATAATACAAAAGGTTGTGATGTATACATTAAGATTTAAATGCACTCTCTCTGAAGTGACATGAAATGTGCAGCCTTTCCAGCAATTTTTACACATGAAAATTAACTCATTATTTCTATCTCAAGATTCAACCTCAGAAGTATCTGAACAGCAATGGTTTTTACCTTCTGAAAACTGCTGATCCTGAAACGTTTTTGCAGGTTTCTACTGGAGGGAAAAAAAGAGTTTGAATAAAAAGACTGGTATTGGCAAAAACTCTTCCGTCCAATGTTTACTCATCCACACATGGCCACAGTTCACCCAAACATCTTCCCCACATTTCTGGGTTTAAGCAGAAGAAAACACATGGTGGAAGGTGCATGCAACCTATCACTGGAGGAAGCCACTGAGCCAGATAACAATTCTAAAATGTGTACAGGGCTACAACAGTTAAATCTCAAAGCTGCCGAGAAATTGCTTGGATGCTAGGAGCAAAAAGTGTGGTTCCAGAGTATAATCCTAGTGATACACTATGTTCTTTGCAAAAGGTTGTGAGGCCTTGGCCTAATAAGCATAATCTCATTACACTGCAAATAAAAGTTTCCTATTTATCTCCAGATTTCAAATGAATCTAATAAGGCTTATGATACAGTCACCCAATACCCTAATCATATTTCTGCCTATCTAAAAGCAATCAGTAATTGTGTTATAGCAGAACGTGCTGACAATACCTCTGACACAGAAAGGAGAATGAGAGCCCAGCTGTACTAATTAAATTAAATGCTAGGCTGATGGAATACATTTGCTGAAGCTTGGAGAGTATGGGTGCAGAATTAATAAGCATTACAGCTTAGAGCAGGAGATGATATCATAATGGATGCAAGGTTTTGATGTGGAGAGCCTCATTCAGATTCAATGTACCATAATGTACGGATGTGACAGCTGCTTAGAGAGGTGCAGAACCTTGAACAAAGTGCACAGGAACTTTCTCTCCCCCCTCCTTCTTTTTTTTCCTCCCCTCTCCATCACTCCTCCCCCCATCTTTTTTGTTACTCGCTTAGTAACTGTATTTTAGTATCACCCACCAGCTCAAAAAACACTCTGCTGGGGCCACAATTTACTATGATCCTACTGGTCTGCACTGTGGTTTCTTTTCTTCCCACCTTCTCCTCCCGTCCGCCGTTTTAAACTCACCAGGCCTGTAAATTAGAGAAACGCCCTTTGAAAATCAGTCTATAACGCAACACACACACACGGTTGATCACGATTTTGCCTCTCTTCCCTCTCGCGTATTAATGCCAGCAACCCCAGGTGCAGGGGGAACTCCTGCAAGCCCAACGGAGGGAGAGCAGCAACCGAACGCAGATCACCTCTGCCACTGCGGCCAAGCTACGGCAGGAGGGGTCGGGGGG